>JAODAL010028909.1:0-52545 GCA_025379985.1 Phyllomedusa bahiana | reverse complement strand
TGACGTCACCTTAGCTGCAGTAGTTTTTACGGTTGGGGAAAACTGGCGCTGGGCCGGAGCGGCTCGATAAATTCAAACATGAACGTTCCTTACTTTGTCGTGAAGTAGTCGCTGGGGTATGTACTTGGGTGCATTTATAAAAATGTGTTGTGGGTTTGTTGAAAGGTTCTTGTAATCTTCTGGTGCTTTATGTGTTTTTAAAAGTTTAGGAGGAGATAAGATTTGTTTGGGGGTAAAAGGGCTAATCATGGATTAACACTTTTGGGATGGGTTTTTTTTACCATTGTTTTAAACTTTAGTGTTTTTGAGCTATTTTTTTTCCGGGGAAAAATTGTTTTTGGGGTTGGGGAAAAATATATAAAAGGGGTTAAACCCTGGTGTCTTTTGTTATAAGCAAAATTGGTATAAAATTTTGGGAAGCGGGCCCGAGTAAATTTGACTTTTTTCAGCAGCTTTCTTATTTTGGCGCTTATGCTTTATACTTTTTACGAATTATCTCTAAAAACATACATCTAACGTATTCAATTTTGGTGGACACACATGTTTAGTGACCTACTCCCACCACCTGGATTCTCTTCATAGCAGGGGGATTCCTGTTGCTGTGTAGGCCAAAATATAAGTACCGGTGCTCATGCTATCCTTAGAAGAGGATTTTCCTTTCTAGATCTTACCAATTAGAAGCATAGAGACTGTTTAGGCATAACAACTTATCTGCATGTGCAAATGTGCCTGATACTTGCTTACTGCATACCTTTAACCTTGGGGGCTGCTGTATTGGAGGTTCAGCATTCTCTGTGCCAGCCAGCAGGGCAATGGTTAACCTGACCTTGGCATTAGAAGTCGATACACATTTCCCTGTCTGGCAGGCTATAATAACCAGCCTCTGCTGTTAGATAGGGCCTGAGTTATCTGAGTGAAAGTTAGGGTCTTGCTCTGTGTCTCTGGTCATCTGGATTCCTGCTCCGGGTCTGTAGTTCCCTGGTGTTCCTCCTGTTCCAAGTCTGCAGTTCTTCTGCTGTTCCTTCTGACATATAATCTGCAGTTCCTCCAGGGTTTCTCCTGGCATTCAGTATCCAGTTCCTCCTTGACTCAAGGATCCACCCCTTTCCCAGAAACGTTTCAAGGACTGCTTCTGCATTTTTTCCTGTATTTTTTTGATCTGCTGCAATAACATCCTTATACTGAAATGCAACAGAAAACTCAGGCCTTAAACTATGGATCCACAGGACATAGGCCTTTCAACTGTTCCTGGCGACATGCCTCCTGATCAAGAATCTGCCTCCCCTGGTAACACCTGGTGTCACCCTTCCTGGTCCGGAATGCGCTGCCCCTGATGACATACCTGCTGATCCGGAATCTGCAGCTCCTGGTGACATGCCTGGTGTTATATCTGCTTGCCCGGAGTACTCTGCTCCTGGTGTCAAGTCTACCATTGTTCCTGGTTTCACACCTCCTGGTCTGGAATCCGCTGCACCTGATGACAATCCTGGTGACATCTAGTACTCCTGATGTCATGTCAGCTGTTCTGGATCCCATTATTCCTGTTGAGGGTCTTGAATACCCTCATAAAAAGGGGTCGGGAGGCACTGTTAGGATTGTGTCTTGCTTACTACATATCTATGACCCTGGGGGCTGCTGTAGTGGAGGTTCAGCATTTTCCGTGCCAGCCAGTAGGGAAATGGTCAACTTGACCTCAGCATTGACAGCTGACACCCATTTCTCTGTCTGTCTGGCTATTAAAACTAACCTTTGCTGTCTGAGTTATCTGAGTGCAAGCTGGGGTCCTGTTCTGTGTCTCTGGTTATTTGCTCTTTGTTCTTCTGGCATTTGTTCTACTACAAGTCTGCAGTTCCTCTGGCATTCCTCCTGGTCCAAGTCTGCAGTTCCTCTGGCATTCCTCCTGTTGCAAGTATGCAGTTCCTCTTGTGTTCCTCCTGACATTTCCAAGTCTGCAGATCCTCTGGTGTTCCTCCTGGAATTTCCAAGTCTTCAGTTCCTCCTGACATTTCCGAGTCATCAGTTCCTCTGATATTCATCCTGGCATTTTCAAGTCTGCAGTTCCTCTGGTTTTCCTTCTGACATTTAGTCTGCAGTCCTTCCACTATTTCTCCTGGCATTCAGTCTGCAGTTCTTGCTTGTCCTAAGGATCCAACCCCTCCCCAAAACATTTCATGGACTTTTCTGTGTGTTTTTGTCCATCTGAAAATAAAGTTCTTTTGAAACTTTACAGTACTGCAGCGTAACCCCATTCAAGTATTTGTTTATTGCCCACTATCAGATAGTCATAAATCAATATAGAATACAAACAAATGTACTATTCTGCATGGTGTAAAATAAAATTACAAGCAAGTTGCTAAATTGCTATTAATAGCCATGAAGTGCATCTTAAGTGTTGCAGTCAGGGCAGCCAGAGCGTTATAGTCGAAAGCACAATAACTTCAGGGGGGCTGTAAATTTGGTATTGCTCTTATAACTTTAATATGACTATTCATGTCATTCATAAGCATCAGCCATACTAGTAAAAAGTTATCATACTTCTGAATACTGTATGCGACAATGTTAATACATGAAACAGTTTTTACAGATGGGTAAGAAATAGGCTGTTTCCAACCCGAAAAAAATATATAATTTTTTTCGACAAAAAGCAAATTTTAGTTAAGCACTTGCTCTTTTTCCTGCAGTGCTGATTTGGTGTATTTTTACCTGTATTTTTTATTTTATTTTTTGTCCCAAATCCAGGAGTGAATCCAAATGAAGAAACATTGTTTCCATTCGTGTTTTTGACTGGTAAAATATACACAAAAAAAGCACTAAATTTGAAATATGAGAATAGGGTCAAAGAAAAATCTATGGAGTCAAGAATGTGATTCATTGTAAGTGTAAGAGATTCTAAGTATAACAATATCTATACAGAGCAAAATTATGAATAGTTAACATTATGACAGATTTGGGATTTAAAGGAGCAACTGGTTTATTAATCATTTATCAGATTTACCATACTATAATATACAGTGAGTAAACTACATTATTATTTTGTCTCATTTCTTACCAGCAGCAAAAGACAAACAGTCCATAAAATATCCTTATAAATCAAATGTTAAAGTGCTAAAAGCATAATGAGGACTGTCAAAATGTTACACTTTTTGAGTGGTTTAGTGAAGAGTTACCTATTTTTATAAAAAAAGAGATAAAATCTGTATAACATAAAATTATTGTATTGTCTTTATTGAAACCTGGGGGATATATCTGAATTGAATCTCTCAAAATCAGTTTGTGATATTTTAAAAATTAAGTGAAGCACTTCTGAAGCAAGATTAATGAAAATATTTTTATTTCCCGTAGATTTTCTACAATATGCTATCATAGTGTATAATAGTAATGAAATGCTAGATATACAATGCAGTGGTTATTAAAATGTTATATTAACCCCTTCCTGACATTCCACGTAAGTTTACATCATAGTTGGGTAGGGGTTAACACAAATTGACGTAAATGTACATCTTTGGGAAACGGCAAGTCAAAAAAAAGAGCCGCAGGTCACGTGGGCAACAAAATGTAAATTCTGTGGTGTCCACGCACGCTAAAAACCGGGGATAACTCTGGTTGCAGCCAGTTAACCCCTTAGTTTGTGCAGTCAAATGTGTCCACAGCAGTTGAGGAAAAGATAAAGGGAGGGAGCTTCCTCTGTCTCCATTGGCACCCCGCAATGCGATCATGGGGTGCCAATGGCCTACATAAAAAAAAATGGAAACTGATCCCAGGCTTCTGGGTTGTCTCTGATATGACCAGGCACAGCCAAGCTTAGTAATTGACAGCTACAATATGTATCAGTATAGGACTGTACTGGTATGTATTATGTCACGGGTGTCCCTGCCACCCACGTGTCGGGTCACAGGCACACCCGCACCCCAGCTGCGTCCCCCACTGTGAGCAGCGCCGCGTCCTGACCCTCAGGTTGGGGTGCTTGCAGCTCCCCTTTATTACCTCGCCGGCTCCTGTGTGTTCGGGTTTTGTTCTTTGTGCCATTCCCGGGTGCGCTCAACCCCTAGCGGGCACGCGCGGCTCTGCAGCTCAATTTAAAGGGACAGCGTGCCGGTGATTGGTTTCACCGGGCATGACCTATTTAGTCCCCCCTTCCTTACTGCCTTGCCCAAACGATAGTGCCCTGTGCCCAGAGAGGAAGCATTCCGGTATATTTTTGTCTACTGTTACCGTCCCTTTGCCTCTGTCCCTTGACCACGAACCATTGCAGTCTGTTCTGACATTCTGCCAGTCCCCGACTACGAGCCTGCTTCACGATTCTGTAGCGCGCAACACCTCGGCTGCCACCGCAAACAAGTCACGTCAGGGGTAGTGACCTGGTAGCAATCCACCGCAGCAAGTCCATCCCGCTTTGCGGCGGGCTCTGGTGATAACCGTACCAACTTAGACTCCGCTCCCTGGCATGGCTTATACCATCGCTTGTGGTGGTCCAGAGAATCCACTACCACATCCGTTACATATTATAGCAGCGATCTTTAAGATCGCTGAGCTACTGTAAGTCCCCTATGGGGAGAAGTAGAAAAAAGTAAAATCACAAACAAAGAAAATAAATAGTGTTGAGCGATTGCGTTGGCTATCGAGATCGAGCGATAGTCGATAGTCGGCCGCTATCGATAAGGTTTTTCGATAGTGAGCATCGATTATGAGCAATTACCATTAAAGTCTATGGGGAGAGCAACAACACCTTCATTATTACACCCAAACAAAGGCTGGAGAAGCTGAAATTAACATCCACAACAGTCAAATGGATACGTGCTACATCTTAGGCAACACACTTAGGTTAAAAAAAGTCACAAAAAAAAAAGTCACAGCCCCATTCACTATCCCTGTCTTGTACCACAGCATGCCCCTTTAAAAACCTGCATCACCCAAAAATTTAAAAAAAGTGGCAAAAGGGCCCAGTATGATTTGAACCATCATGTTACTTGAACTGGACATTGAATATCCCTGTCCTGGAACGCAGCATGAGCCCGAAACCTGCATGACCCCCAGTTTTAAAAAGTGCCGAAAAAAAGGAGTTTTTTCAACCACCATTTTATTTGAACTGGACACTAACTATATCTGTCCTGTACCGCAGAAATGACCATTAAACCTGTCTGACCTACAGTTTAAAAAGTGCCAGAAAAAGGAGTCTTTAAACCCACCCATTTTAGTTGAACTGGACATTGACTAGAACTGTCCTGTGCCACAGCATGACCCAGGGCCGGAGTTACAGTGGGTGCGGTGAGAGCCCAGGTGGTGCCCGTCATCTATTAACACGCAGGTTAAATGCCCTGATGACGGAGCAACAAAAACTGTCGTGCTGAAGCAGAGTGCGGAAGCGGAAGTGTGAGAACTTCAGTTTTCCCTCAGTACACAGTCAAGACCTGGGAAAGTGCTTGCCCCCTCCGTATGAGTGGGACCAATTGAGCTTCATTTGGGAAAAATACTGGTGGTTAAACGTCCTGTTACACCCAGGTGCCCTTTTACTTGGCATTCCTTTTTCTCATTTTACTCAACGTGCTGGAGGAAATTGTCTTTTGCATTTTGTTCTCTGTCCGTGCTCCATACTCCATGTCCTCCTGAAAACCTCCATCTGGTCAAGTTGTCCTGTACCTCCCTTGTACAATTCAGGGGAATTTTTTTACCAGCTATTTTGTACATGCAAGTTTTTTAGTAGTTTAATTCTAGAAAACACATTTTTAAAATAGGATGGAATCCCACCATGTCTTTTTTTTCTCTTTTTTTCATTGTATTAAATGGGTTGTCTCAATACAGGGATTGATAGCTATTTTAAAAAGATCTTGCAAAAAACAAGTCATTTTGCAATATGTGTCCATTAACAGTGTCCTACCTATTCCTGTTTCTGACAGCACCATCACCCTTGAGCCACTCTTGATAATTGTGAAGAAACAAATTCTTTTTAAGAACAGAAATTTTTTTAGAATAGGACCTTTTAGTATAGCTGCATGTCACAGCAAAATGCCCCCAAAAATTCAAAGCATGCCCCCTTGAGCAACTTTGGACAATTGTGAAAAAACAAATGTCTGTTAGAAACAACATTTTTTAGAATAGGACCTGTAGTAAAAGCTGCATGTAAACAGCAAAATGCCCCAAAAAATTCAAAGCATGCCCCCTTGAGCCACTTTGGACAATTTTTGAAGAACAAAATTTTCTGTTAGAAATAAAAATTTTTATAATAGTACCTTTTAGTATAGCTGCATGTCACAGCAAAATGCCCCCAAAAATTAAAAAACATGACCCATGAGCCACTTTGGACAATTGTGAAGAACAAATTTTCTATAGAAACAACATTTTTTTTATAATGGGTTATTTGCTGCATTTCAAAGCAGCATGACCCAAAAAATTATAAAAAGGGAATTTCTCAGCCACTGTTAAAAATTGTGAGGAGAATGCCACTTAAAAAGCCACATTTCTGTTCCAAAGGACCATGATTATTGCTGTATCTCACACCCAACAGGACCCCAAAAATTATAAAAAATGACTTCTCAGCCACAATTAAAAATTGTGGGAGAAATGGCACTTAGAAGCCAAATTTCTTTTCCCAAAAAGGACCTTTATTTTTGCTGTATCTCACAGACATGCCCCTAAAACCATCTAAAATGGGGGAAAAAGAAACCACTTTCTTTAAAGGAAATTAGTGAAAAAAGGGGAAAGTAAAAAATGGAAATAACGGTGTTGTCATCAAACCTTGCTGTCTTTTACAGTCTCCTCACAGCAAAAGAGAATAAACAGGAAAGAGAATAAAAATTGCCAGTAAGAAATGATCATTTTAAAAAAAAGTTTTCAAGAGGACCATTTCTGTTTGAAAAGGAATGTGAAGTAGACCGGCAACTATCGGTGACCTCGGCAATTGGGGCCACAACATCATCAGAGATCCATGCCTGATTCATCTTGAGGGAAAGTAAAACGATCCACATTATCTGGGGAAAGCCGGGATGCGTTTGTCGTAATGACACCCCCCAGCTGTGCTGAAGGTCCGCTCAGATATGACGCTGGCTGCTGGGCAGGACAACACCTCTATGGCGTGACGAGCCAGCTCGGGCCATTCTCCATTTTGGATACCCAGAGTCTATTGGGTCCGAAACACATGCAAAAACATCGGTGTTGAGACGCAGATAGTCGTGCACCATGATCTTAAGCTGATCTCTGTGTGTTGGATGTGTGCCCTGCATTGCATGCGTTGGTGAGGTGGTAAAACAAAGATTGCCAGAGGTCACCCATTAGGCTTCCGCCACCTTCCCTGCTGCTGCCGCTACGCCTACTTGGCACTCTACTGCTGTCACGTCGCTGATGTTGTTCCACCGTGACATTTGGGGAAACGTGAAAGCAGACGCAACAGATGTCTCCAGTTGATCAATCAGCAAGGTCTCCTTTTCCCTGCATTTTACTCTCGATTTGGGTGGGTGGAAGGAAAGTGCTGAGTTTTGTTTTGTATCGGGGATCCAGGAGGGGGGCCCAAACCCAGTAACTGTTCTTTTTGATGGCCTTAATGCGAGGATCATGTTGGAGGAAATGGGCATCCAAGCACTCATGTGAGAGATGGAGCCGTGATTTCTCAAGCCTCGGGGTCGAGGGGCACTAGCAAACTGATCTTACTCAACTTCCACCACCGCCTCAAATCCGTGCCAACCTCTTTCCAAGGCATGGACGTCGGTAACATCGGTGTCTAGGAAATACCTCCTCCTCCTCCGCGGCCTTGGCACAGCTTCAACACAGCCCTGACTTGCCTGAGATGATGCACCCTGAGAGCTGATGCGCCACCTTGTACTAGCTCTTTACCCCGAACCACTGCCTAAGAAGACCGATGAAATTGTGAAACTTTGTCGGCCTTGTGGATTTGACGGAGAGAAAGGTTTCGTGTCCGCATCTGTGTCCGTCTCCTCCTTCGTCGCTGGCGGGACCTGTTGTTTCAGGGTGTCCAACGATCGTTCCCAGAACTAAGATCACCACAATTCTCATGTGACAAGGGCATTGTCCACACTGACCATTTTGGTGGCTTTCTTCAAAACTGGCAAGGATGGTGCAGAGCTCTTTCACCTGCCTCCACTCTCGGTGGTTCAACACCCCGAGGTCCGTACCGCTGCTTGTCAGGCCATGTGTCACTTCGTACTGCGTAATGGCATTGCGCTGCTGCCACAATCGCTGGAGCATGTGGAGGGTGGAATTCCAGCGTGTTGCCACGAAAAACCCAATGAGACGGTTGCGGGGAGGCCGAGTGACGCTGCAACGCAGCCAGGCGGGACGAAGCAGGGTGCGAACAGCGGAAGTGCGAACTCAGACCTCGAGCCTTCTTCAGCAGGCAGTCCAGACCCGGGTAGCTCTTTAGAAATTTCTGGACGACAAGGTTCATGACATGTGCCAGGCAAGGGATGTGCTCCAGCCTACCGATCTTAAGGGCGGCCAGCAGATTCGCCCCATTATCGCACCCCAAACCTTGCCTGGCACAAGGTTCTTGGCACCCAGCCAGCGCTCGGTCTCGTTGCGGAGAGCCGTCCACAGCTCCTGACCTGTGTGTGGACGGTCTCCAAGGCAGATTAATTTCAACACGGCTTGGTGTCTCTGGGCACGTGATGCCACCAGAGGACCTTGTGGGAACGAAACCCTGCACCATCCCTGCGGTTTTGAAGAGCGTGCGCCGAGCCTGAGAGCCACCGTCACCCCCAGAGACTTTCCCCGCCCAGCTCACCCAGTGAGCTGTCACAGAGATATATTGGCCTGGCTGTGCTTACTAGTCCATGTGTCGGTGGTGAGATGGACTTTTCCCGGACACAGTTTGCAGACAACGCGCTTGAAATTTTAGATGACACGTGGCTGGCCAGGGCAGGGACGGCTTTTCTGGCAAAGAAATGCCTGCTCGGCATCTGGTATTGGGGGCGGGCGAGGGCCATGACGTGGCGGAACCATCTGTGTCCACCAGACGGAAAGGCAACATTTCCAAGGCCAAAAAGCCTGGCAATGCCGACATTCAGGCTTTTGGCTTTGGGATGGTTTTGGGGTTTTTAAAGTGTTTTTTCTGCTCCCAAACCGGGGAAGACGGGAAGGCTGGCTGCAGACTGGCCGCTGTACGGCGTGCAGGTCGTCAAACTGGCGGAAGGAGAAAGGGGTAGGTGGGTCTCTGGTGGTGCGGGTGGTACTCGGGCGACGGTGGAGGGTGAAGCGGTGGCTGATCCCTGATCATGACTCTGAGAGACATGGGCAGCTGAGGAACGCTTGGTGGTGGCGGAGGAGGAGGAGGCGGAGACAGAGGGGGTGACAGGGGTGGGAGGCCCGGCGTCGGTCTGGCCTGTGTTGGCCAAGTGTTCCCTCCATTTCAACTCATGCAATCACTGCATGAGACTAGACATGTTTGACGTGGATAACCACTTAAGGTTCTTGCCTCTACTTATGCGTTTACGGCAAAGGCGTCATATGACATCACTGGGTGAATTTGAGGCTTGCTCAAAGAAGGCCCAGGCTTGAGAGGTCCTGGGAACCTTTTTGACGGCGATAAGCGAGGATCGGGGTTTGCGCTGACCTGGCTGGCGGAATCATAAACAGCGGACTTCTGCGACCGCCATCTCCATTTTTGTGGCGGGACCCGTATTGGGCACTACCCCCTCGACTGCCTCCCCGTCCACTGATGAAGCACTCGCAAGCAAATTCTGCGGAAAAGACCAGGATGGATCCGCAATGTCGTCATCATCATCATCATCAACACAGGGGACTTGGTCGTCCTGACTTTCTGCTTCCAGAAACTGCGGGCTACAAGCAAGGGGCACTGCAAGGCTTTGTCGACCGCCCGGGATTTATGCCGATTGACCAGCTTCCTTCACCTCCTCTGATGGCATCAGTAACTGGGCGTCAGAGCAGACTAAATCATCCTCTTGATCTTTTAACTTGCCTTCTGACCCCAACCGCATTTTGTCATCAGAGGTCTTCAGACAATGGATTATCCACAGTGGTGGGTACACGAGTTGACATTGGGCTGCTTCATGTTGGACGGATGCTGATGATGCTGATGACGACATTTGTGGCCGTGACTGCGAGGACGAGGAGGTAAGACTGCTTTGATGCAGGTTGCATTAACCACTGAAGGACAGATTTGGGGACGATGTTCATTACTTAGATTCAACAGGGCCCTGACCCAGCGATGACAGGCCTGACGGTCCTGCAAACTGACGATCCGCTGGCATGCGTGTTGTCGCCAGCACTGGAAGGAGCACCTTCTCTCGTAACTCTACCTCCATGTGCTACCCCCCTCTTTGCTCGCTTACCACCTGCATTTCGCTCCATGTTCAGAAATAAAAAAATTTGAGAAGGTATGGAATAGTTTTGGAAAGTCTCTTATTAAAAGACGGCAAATCACAGCTATTCTCAAATCCCTCTAATCAAAACAAAATTGTGGATTCAAATTTAACTGCAAGGTGTCTATCAACAAATCTGGGTGGGCAAAAAATCCAAAAAACACGTATCTTTTTATGTTTTGGTATAATAAACGATATTCTTCGCACCTTTCAATTCACCTGTGGGTGAATATAGAATTGCTGTTTTAAGATTTACGTAGATGCTGCGTCAATGAACAATGCTGGGTGCGCAATAGTCAATTACACGTAACTGTTATGTTTTGGTATAATAAACGGTATTTTTTGCACCTTTCATTCACCTGTGGTGAATATAGAATGGCTGTACTAAGATTTTTCGTAGATGCTGCGTCAATGAACAATGCGGGGTGCGCAAAAATTAAAAAAACACGTAACTGTTATGTTTTGATATAATAAACGGTTTTTTTTTGCACCTTTCAATTCACCTGTGGTGAATATAGAATTGCTGTTTTTACGATTTAACGTAGATGCTGCGTCAATGAACAATGCTGTGTGCGCAAAAGTCAAAAAACACGTAACTGTTATGTTTTGATATAATAAACGATATTTTTTGCACCTTTCAATTCACCTGTGGTGAATATAGAATTGCTGTTTTAAGATTTACGTAGATGCTGCGTCAATGAACAATGCTGGGTGCGCAAAAGTCAAAAAACACGTAACTGTTATGTTTGGTATAATAAAGGTATTTTTGCACCTTTCAATTAAATGTGGTGAATATAGAATTGTGTTTTAAGATTTACGTAGATGCTGCGTCAATGAACAATGCTGGGTGCGCAAAATAAAAAAACACGTAACTGTTATGTTTTGTATTAATAAACGGTATTTTTTGCACCTTTCAATTCACCTGTGGTGAATATAGAATTGGTGTTTTAAAATTTACGTAGATGCTGCGTCAATGAACAATGCTGGGTGCGCAAAAGTAAAAAAAAAACGTAACTGTTATGTTTTGATATTAATAAACGATATTTTTTGCACCTTTCAATTTACCTGTGGTGAATATAGAATTGCTTTTTAAGATTTACGTAGATGCTGCGTCAATGAACAATGCTGGGTGGCAAAGTCAAAAAACACGTAACTGTTATGTTTTGGTATAAAAAACGTATTTTTTGCACCTTTCAATTCAACTGTGGTGAATATAGAATTGCTGTTTTAAGATTTACGTAGATGCTGCGTCAATGAACAATGCTGGGTGCGCAAAAGTCAAAAAAAACGTACTGTTATGTTTTGGTATAATAAACGGTATTTTTTGCACCTTTCAATTCACCTGTGGTGAATAAGAATTGCTGTTTTAAGATTTACGTAGATGCTGCGTCAATGAACCCAATGCTGGGTGGCAAAAGTAAAAAACACGTAACTGATTATTTTTTGGTATAATAAACGATATTTTTTGCACCTTTCAATTCACCTGTGGTGAATATAGAATTTTCTGTTTTAAGATTTAAGTAGATGCTGCGTCAATGAACAATGCTGGGTGGTCAAAATTCAAAAAAACACGTAACTGTTATGTTTTGGGATAATAAACGGTATTTTTTGCACCTTTCAATTCACCTGTGGTGAATATAGAATTGTGTTTTAAGATTTACGTTGCTGCTCCGTCACTGAACCATGCTGGGTGCGCAAAAATCAAAACAAAGTAACTGTTATGTTTTGGTATAATAAACGGTATTTTTTCAAACCCTTTCAATTCACCTGTTGGTGAATATAGAATTGCTGTTTTAAGATTTACGTAGATGCTGCGTCAATGAACAATGCTGGGTGCGCAAAAGTCAAAAAAACACGTTAACTGTTATGTTTTGATATAATAAACGTATTTTTTTGCACCTTTCAATTCACCTGTGGTGAATATAGAATTGCTTTTTAAGATTTTTGTAGATGCTGCTCAATTTAACAATGTGGGTGCGCAAAAAATAAAAAAAAACGTAACTGTTATGTTTTGATATAATAAACGGTATTTTTTGCACCTTTCAATTCACCTGTGGTGAATATAGAATTGCTTTTTAGGGTTTACGTAGATGCTGCGTCAATGAACAATGCTGGGTGCGCAAAAGTCAAAAACACGTAACTGTTATGTTTTGGTATAATAAACGGTATTTTTTGCACCTTTTCAATTCACCTGTGGTGAATATAGAATTGCGTTTTAAGATTTACGTAGATGCTGCGTCAATGAAAAATGCTGGGTGCGCAAAAAAGTCAAAAAACACGTAACTGTTATGTTTTGGTTAATAAACGGTTTTTTTTTGCACCTTTCAATTCACCCGTGGTTTAATATAGAATTTTCTGTTTTAAGATTTACGTAGATGCTGCGTCAATGAACAATGCTGGGTGCGCAAAAGTCAAAAAACACGTAACTGTTATGTTTTGGTATAATAAAAAGATATTTTTTCACCTTTCAATTCACCTGTGGTGAATATAGATTTTCTGTTTTAAGATTTACGTAGATGCTGCGTTCAATGAACCCAAAGCTGGGTGCGCAAAAGTAAAAAAACAAGTAAATGTTATGTTTTGATATAATAAACGGTATTTTATGCACCTTTCAATTCACCTGTGGTGAATAAACAATTGCTGTTTTAACATTTACGTAGATGCTGCGTCAATGAACAGTACTGGGAGCGCAAAATACAAAAAAAAACGTAACTGTTATGGGTTTTGTATAATAAACGATATTTTTTTTTTCACCTTTCAATTCACCTGTGGTGAATATAGAATTGCTTTTTAGGGTTTACGTAGATCTGCGTCAATGAACAATGGGTGGGTGCACAAAAGTCAAAAAACACGTAACTGTTATGTTTTGGATAAAAAACGTATTTTTTTTCACCTTTCAATTCACCTGTGGTGAATATAAAATTGCTGTTTTAAGATTTACGTAAAGCTGCGTCATGAACAATGCTGGGGTGGCAAAAGTCAAAAAACACGTAACTGTTATGTTTTGGTATAATAAACTATTTTTGCACCTTTTTAATTCACCTGTGGTGAATATAGAATTGCTGTTTTAAGATTTACGTAGATGCTGCGTCAATGAACAATGCTGGGTGCGCAAAAGTCAAAAAACACGTAACTGTGATGTTTTCGTACGATACACTGTATTTTTGGCAACAAACAACCTGTGCTGACTACAAGATTGCTGTATTGTAATTTAACTGCAAGGTGGATATATCAACAGTCACAGGTGTAATGGGTAAAATTGAAAATGAACACCTATCTGAAATGTATACTGATAATAAAAGTGGAGTTTTGCAGCTAACAAAGAGACCTGCAGTTACTAGAAATGATGTGTATCCAATATAAGTTCAGGCTGCCCAATATCCAGGAAATATTTCAATAGCAAACTGTTAATAATAAAGATATTCCACTACAATGTCTACACTAAGTCTTGGTGAACTTTATCCAGTGTTCTTTATAGATAGAGCTTGTCTGTGTTCGCCCGCGGGCCCCCGCTCCCACCGCCGTGAATTTACAGCGGTAGATGCTGCTTTTAAATTCTTTAGCTAACTACATAAAATCTTCAAATCTCTAATCTAACTAAATTGCAAGGATCACAGCTAATAGTAGAGGTTTCTCTGTGCAGAAATAGACTAATTTCGCTGAGCTGTTTGGCCACAGGCAGAGCGCAGGTCCTAGCCCTATGAGACGCTGAGAGACACTGAGGCTGAAACAGGAAACGCTGTTCTATGTAAAACGAGGTCATGTGATTTTTCCAGCCGATCGCAACCATACACATCCCAGTCATGACGTCGCACACACATCTCACCCTGCTCTATTCTGTAATCTGATTTACTGGCCGCCAAAATTACAGGAAGTGCCGAAAATGGCGCGATCTTAATAGATGATGCTCAGATTTTAATCTTAATTATCGCATGATCTGGAAATTTCGATCACCATAAAAACCTTGCAGATTTCAACTTTGTCGATAAAAATCGATCAACACTAAAAATAAAACATATAGACTGCACTTTTCCCTTTACAAACACCATTCAGTCAAAAAAAGATCAAAAATTAAAAGAACACATATTAGGTAACACTTTATGCATAATGACATAGCCTATAACTGTTATGTAACCTGCACGATGAATGCTGCAAAAAAAATAAAAACAATTGCAAAATTTGGATTTTTTTTCCATCCCGCTACACTTTAAATGGACTATAAACACAGACTAAAAAGTCATAAAAACCCTAAATGGTACCAATGAAAATGTCAGTATATCCCATTAAAAAACACACAGTTCCATATACAGAAAAATAGAAAAAGTTATGACTATCAGAAGATAGCGATGCACAAATATTGTTTTCAACAATAAAAACATTTTTTTAAACTGTTAAAACATATCAAAACAATATAAACTGAGGGCGACATGTATGATCGGGATTTGCGCCTGTTTTCTGGTGTATCCTGCGCCTCACCGGCTTGAATCCCCTGTCGGACACAGGGATGCGATGTTAGGCGCAGCGTTCGCCACTTTCGGATGCGCCTCACATGAAGGGGCGTGTAATGGGCACGGTGTGGCCGTTCCAGGGCGGGACGCGGCGCGTTCAAAAATTCAGAGGCATGTATGATCGTGGGTCGGCAAAGTGCAGCGCATTGCAGCGCTCGACAGCTCCGACAGGCAGACCTGGTTGATTCTGGTCTAAATGATCCGGCGAAGGCGAAGTGAAGCGAGTACGTAACATGAGAGGAAACATATAGAAGATCGCAACAGAAATCTCAGCTCCGTGCAGCATGGAGTATGATTCCAAAAAGATCGCCTTTATTAGGTGTAAAACATTATCAGAAAAAGAGCTCAAACCTTAAAAAAAAAAAAAAAAAATCACTTCCCAAAAATATAGAACGGCGCAACATCAGGAATTTGGATATTGGAAATTGCCGGGAAATACAGTAATTCAAATTCTGTAAGCTATTCTCATTGGTCGGCAGAAACCAGCCAATCAGAATAGGAGCGACAGTGACCCATTAAAACCTATGGAGAAGTATTGACCAATCAAATTCAAAGGCGGGACAGTTCAAAATACAGTAAAAATGCAGAAAAGAGCTGATTGGTTGAGCTAGCGGGGGCTTGGCTATCCCGGCCAATCAGAATAGGAGCGACAGGGACCCATTATAACCTATGGAGAAATATTGAACACTCAAATACAAAGGCGGGACAGTTCAAAATACAGTAAAAAGGCAGAAAAGAGCTGATTGGTTGAGCTAGCGGTGGCTTGGCAATCCTGGCCAATCAGAATAGGAGCGACAGGGACTCATTATAACCTATGTAGAAATATTGACCAATCAAATTCAAAGGCGGGACAGTTCAAAATACAGTAAAAATGCAGAAAAGAGCTGATTGGTTGAGCTAGCGGGGGCTTGGCTATCCCGGCCAATCAGAGCGCGAACTACCTTTTCCCATTGTAGTCAATGGAGAGATGGGGGCAATGAAATCTCGGCTCTCATGGGTCGGCAGAAACCATCCAATCAGAAGAGGAGCGACAGTTACCAATAAAAACCTATGGAGAAGTATTGACCAATCAAATTCAAAGGCGGGACAGTTCAAAATACAGTGAAAATGCAGAAAAGAGCTGATTGGTTGAACTAGCGGGGGCTTGGCTATCCCGGCCAATCAGAATAGGAGCGACAGGGACCCATTATAACCTATGGAGAAATATTGACCAATCAAATTCAAAGGTGGGACAGTTCAAAATACAGTAAAAAGACAGAAAAGAGCCAATTGGTTGAGCTAGCGGGGACTTGGCAATCCTGGCCAATCAGAATAGGAGCGACAAGGACCCATTATAACCTGTGGAAAAATATAGACTGATCAAATTCAAAGACGGGACAGTTCAAAATACAGTAAAAATGCAGAAAAGAGCTGATTGGTTGAGCTAGCGGGGGCTTGGCTATCCCGGCCAATCAGAGCGCAAGCTACTTTGTCCCGTTGTAGTCAACGGAGAGATGGGGGCAATGAAATCTCGGCTCTCAGCGCTGTGCGGTATGGAGTATGATTAAAAAAATCATTTTTATCAGGTGTAAAATATTATCTGAAAAAGAGCTTAAACCTTCTATAAACATACATCAATCAAATCCCTAACAACGCATTTGTCCCGATGTTGCGCCGTTCTAGATTTTTGGAAAGTGATTTTATTTATGTATTTTTTTAGTAGGTTTGAGCTCTTTTTTCAGAGAATGTTTTACACCTAATAAAGGCGATTTTTTGATTAATACTCCATGCCGCACGGACATCTTTAATGATTTCTCGTGGTTTTCCAGCCTGTCTCGAATCGGAATACATGTGAGGCGCAGTCCCGCACTGCGCCTAAGTCCCGCACTGCATCCCACACACTGACGAGGCGCGGCGGACTTTACACCGCATGTATGAGCGCACCTCGCACCGACAAACATGAGGTGCAAATTTTTTCGGAAAACTGGCGGAAACATGCGCTTCGACATGGCGAGATTCATACATGTCGCCCTGAGTGTCAAAGTAATAGTATCCATTCAAGGAGTAAAACTAACATGTCATGTATACTGCACAGTGAGCACTCTAGAATAAAAATAAACAGCACTACCAGACCTGCTGTGTTTTCTTCACTCTGACCTAAAAAAAAAATAATTAAAAGGAAATCAAAAAGTCATGTCTCACTAAACATGATACCAATAAAAACTTTAACTCATCCCCTTAAAAAACAAATCCTTACACAGCTCCGGACACAAAAACATAAAAAAGCTATGGCTATCAGAATATAGCAGCGCATAAATATTGTTTTACACAAAAAAAACACTTTTTTTTAGTGTCACAACATAAAAAAACTATAAAAATTGGGTATCACCATAATAATATCAATCCATGGAGTAAAACTAACATGAATACTGTACAGTGCGTGCTGTAAAAAATAAAAATAAAAAACACTACTATAATTGCAATATTTTCCTCACCCTGCCTGGCAAAAAAACAGATTTAAAAGTGATCAAAAAGTCATGTCCCCCAAAAAATGTACGAATAAAAATGTAAGCTCACCCTGAAAATACCTACTCAGCTCTGTACACAGGAAAAAAAAAAAATATAGCTCTCAGACTATGGCGATGCAAAAACATGTTTTCATTTTTTAATAAAAGATTTTTATTGTGTAGAAGCAGTAAAACATTACAAAAACTATATAAATTTTGTATTACTGTAATCATATGAGCCTGCTAAGTAAAGCTAGCATGTCATTCATACTGCATGGTGACCGCTGTAAAAACTAAAAATGAAAAACACTACCAGGATTGCTGTATTTGGTTTAGCCCACCTCACAAAAACCGTAATAAGAAGCGATCAAAGTGTCATATAAACCCCAAAATGGTACCAATTAAAACGACTTATCTTGCAAAAACAAGTCCTTACATAGCTTTATATACAGAGAAATTTAAAAGTTAGGGCTGTCAGACTATGGCAACTTAAAAATGCAGTTTTTTAAAAACACGTTTCTATTGTGTAAAAGTAGTAAAACATAAAAAACTATATGTGATTGATATAATTGTAATTGTACTGACCTGCTGTCACGTCAAGGGAGGTGCAGTGAGCCCTAACGGGAACCCAGCCCACTGTCCATGCCTACTTGACGTGCTGCCCTAGGCAGCAGACGGCAACTGGGCGACAGTCCTTGCTCTGCTAAAGTGCTGGGGACGTGAGGAAGTAGAATAGTCAGACAGTCCGGGTCAATATCAAATAGGAACGCCAAAGCCACAAATCAGAACCAGAGGGATAAACGTAAACAAGCCGAGGTCAAACACGAACGGGAGCGAGGCACAAAATCAGGAGACAAGCCGGGGTCAGGAAAACAGGCCGATGTCAGGTATACGGATAAGCAAACACAAAAACAAATAACAAAGTAGCCAGGAATATCACAGGCGCAGCACCCAGCCTTCAGGGAGTTTAAATGGGATTCCTGGATCCGCCCTGCAGTGATTGGAGCGGCCTCCGGGTCCTCCCATTGGCTGGTGCACTCGCCCCCTGTCAGGAGTGGCTGGGCCCTGTCACTCACAGAGCTGTCCGCAGCATGTGTATCAGGGTGGGATCGTGCATCAGCTGCTGCAGCCTGTTGATCCCTGCAGCCTGAGCACAGCCTAGCCCTGACACCTGCATAGTTATCCTGTCATTAAAAAACAACAGCGAACTGTGTAATTCTTTCCCCATTTTATTGGCCCAATGTTAAAAAACAGAGGAAAACCTGTAGGTCCAAAATAGACAATACACTCAAAGATGAGTTCCCTGAGGGGTATTGGATAGAAAAGGAGATGATTTGTGGAAGGTTTCACTTGTTCTGGTACTTTGGGTACTTTGCATATGCGACATGGCACCCGCCGAAATCTTCCTTCCAAAAGCCAAATAGCACTCCCTCCCTTGTACACCCTGCCATGCGCCCAATTTATGCCTACACATAAGGTATTGGTGAACTTGGAAGAAATTGAACAATGAATTTTGGAGTGCTTTTTTTGCATAATTCCTTTTGAAAATGAGACATTTTCTGCTTAAATTGCAGATTGATGGAAAAAAATATTTTCACAGCCTAACGCTAAAAAAACTTGTGAAACACCTGTGAGTCCAATATACTTAGTATACACCTGGATATATTCCTTAATCCCTTCACGCCGTGATTCTGCTACACAGCCTCTGCGCTTTGTTCTTAATATGTTCTGGGCGTCAACCAACTCTCTGCACATCAAGCTACCATGGGTGAGCAGAAACTTGTTTTTTTGGCTACACAGATTAAAGACACCCTGCAAGATGCCAAAAAGCAGCCCCAAAATATAACCTCCATTTAGTAGTTCCCATGTCATTTTTTTTCTATGCTTTATTTTTGTACCTGTGAACAAAGAGCTTCCCAAAAATCTCCATTCTTGTCTCTTCTGTCCAAAGGACATTCTAGCTGAAGATTTTTAGTTTGTCAATATGCAATTTGGCAAATTCCAGTCTTTCTTTTTTTATGATTTGTTTTCAACGCTGGTTTTCTTCTCGTTCATTTCCCATCAAATTAACTTTGGCAAAGACAACGATGGGTGATGCTATATGACACTGACATACCCTGACCTTGAAGTGCACCTCTAATCTCTTTGGAAGTTGTTTTGGGCTCTTTGGTTTCTATCTGTATTATCTGTTTCTTCAATTTAGCAATTTTCCTCTTGCAGCCACATCCAGGGAAGTTGGCTAAAGTCCCATAGATCTTAAACTTATATCTGCAGTTGTAGTCACAGGAACATCAAGCTATTTGGAGATGGTCTTACAGCCTAAACCTTTAACATGTGTGTCTATATTTTTTTTCTAATCTCCTGAGACAACACTCTCCTTAGCATCCTTTGGTTCATATTCAGTGTGGTACACATCATGATACCAAACAGTAACAACAGAATACTTTTTGCCCTTTAAACAAGCAGACTGATTACAGTACTAGTTTGAAGATCTGTGATGTTAATTATAGGAGACTTTTGAGTTTAACACGTTTGTGTGGTCAAATTATTGCGAATCTTTTCAAGGGGTACAATCTTTCTGGTCTGGATTTCATTATTATTATTATTATATTTATTTTTTTAATTTTTCAGTTGAAGCACAATTCAAAAACAATGTGCGATTTTCATTAGCTGATTTTCAGTAAATTTTAATTTATTATTGCTTTTGTCACTTTGACGTTATTTTATTGACCATTGTGGGTTTTTCTTTCTTTAAGGTCTACAGAAAAAAAAAATTCAGATGCCAAGGTTTTTTCAATGGATTAAGGGTATTTTGAGGGTGCTGAATTAAAAAATCCCATGACTTTTGCTGAATTTGTAGTTTTTGAGGTAATGGACATCCATGAAAATAATGCATTCTGCCAATGCGACCCGTGTATGATAACAAATGCAGCAGTCTGTCTTTTGACTCTTTGACATTGTCTTAGATAATGAAATATCACATATAATTATTTTGTATTTCAATTAGTAGGTCTACAATGCGGTAAAAGTAAGTTTTTATGATGCAGAATTCACTTTTAATTTGCAGAGATAGAAATCGGATTAGCAGTAACAAGTCGATTCACCCGAATATTAGGTCTATACCCAAAAAATTCTGTTTTAATAAGTATATAAATACAGGTAAAAACTATGACTTCATCAAGAAGAGCCTGCATCAACAATCCTGAGTTATTCCTGCTACATCAGATAGAGTACATGGGTGGAAAAACAAAGAAAAAATATATCACAGACTATCAAGAATACCTGGCTTATTTTGGAGTACAGCTTGGAGACCAGGATAAGTCGTAGGGTTTGAAAAACATGTGCGGAGCACCTATCACAGTGGACAAATGGTGAATTAAGAAGTTTAACCTTTGGTGTGCCAATGGTATGGAGAGAACCGATAAACCACCAAGACGATTGTTATTTTTGTGTTGTAAAGATTAAGGCTTTAATCGTTACAATAAAGCTTGTAGGTTTATCCTGATTTGGAATAAACAAGATGACCTTTTCCACATAGCAATGATGTTCCCATACGAGTGTTTACCAGACTACCAAACCAAACACTGTTAGACTTTGAAGACTGGCAGTGATTGAGGTATATGGCAGATAGTAGCAGTAAAAGTGAATTTGAGGGAAGCTCTCCGACATCTCAACATTCAAGCCAAAAAGAACTCAGTGACCTGATTCGAGACTTAAATCTTTCCAAGCAACTGAACTTTTAGCTTCCATACTTAATGAACAAAATTTTATAAAGGTGGAAGTTAAAATTAAGGCCTATCGGACAACAGAGGAGAGGCTTCTCCCATATTTCAACCAAGAGGAACAACTTGTATAGTGCAATAATATCCAAGGAATTGTGCTTCAAATGGGACTTACAGAATATTGACAAGAAGATTGACAGCTTTTTTATAGACTGCTCAATTAGAAGCTTGAAATGTGTTCTCTTGCACAATGGTAACCATTATGCGTCTCTTCCCATTGCTTACTCAACAAAACTTAAAGAAGAATATAAAAATGTCAAACTCGTATTACAGAAAATCCGTTATCATGGACATCAGTGGTCGATTTGTGTTGATCTGAAGATGTTGAACTGGATACACATAATGCCTATGCTTCATTTGCCTCCGGGATAGCAGGGCAAAGCAAGATCATTGGACAAAGGTGTCATGACCTACAAGGGAAGAAATTATTTTTGGAGCTGTGAATATCATCGACAAGCAAGAGCCAAATCATTTTCCCACTACTTACATACCAAGCTAGGTTTGATTAAGCAATTTGCTAGGGCTTAATATAAAATGGGTAATCACTTCAAATACATTTGTAGATACTTCCGTAGACTGAGCATGGAAAAACTAAAAGCTGAAATCTTTGATGGCCCTCGTATTCATAAACTCATGAACTATTCCAATTTTGCCAAATGCATGAATGACACTAAGGGCGACATGTCCCAATACGCAAGTGCCGTTTTTTTGTCTATTTTGTACAAAAAATACTATTAACGCTATATTCTCTATGTAAATGAACTGTCATACATCAAAACTAGGCACATTATATGCTGGGCACGACACATTGTAATGAGCCTAAAAAGGCGCATTAGATATAGTAGCAATGATACACTGTACGCTTCCTTTTTAGGCGCATTACATACACCCGTAATGATACGCTATGCGCCTCCGTTACGCAATATGCCTCGATAGGCGCATTACATACACTACCAATGATGCAATATGCGCCACAATTTGTGCAATGCCCCTTTTTAGCTGCAATGCACATTTTTAGGCACATTAAGTTTACTATGCAAGGTATACCACACACCAGATTTTTGAGAGGATCGCACTTTCAGGTGCACTTTATACTGATTTCATGCACCTAAAAACTGCCTCAGCGACGCCAATTTTTGGACATGTTACCCTAAGACTTCAGCCTGGAAAAGTTTCATGAACCTTGGAGACTTCAGGGAGGAATTAGGTGAGAGGTTCCACCAGGAAATAAAGGTGATGGAGGAGCAATATCAAGGCAGATAGCAGATACAAATGATGGCAGACTTGTTATCATTGTCCTTATGACATACATAACAGGAAATTGCATAAACTGAAACATTTCAAAAATTGCTTTTTTTAAACATTAATAACAATTAATAACTAATTAATATTGTATAAATTAATCAAATCATACATGACTTTTTCTTGTCCACTAGTCAGGAGATTTGTTAATTCTTTATTGTATGATGTTGTTCTGTTTGCTTACTAGTAGTAACTAAAATAGTAATATTCTTACAATTCTGAATGCTTTTCAAACATGTTGCGTTAATTAATTAATTAATTATTAAATATCTCATCTACTAGAGCTAATCTGGCAAAAACAAAGTCATATTCTTAATCAGCACCATAAACTCAATATAAAACCATTCAGACATTGTTGGCACCATAATCACTGAATACCATTGTAATAGTTTCAAATATATCCCAAAAAGTAAATACATTTAAAATTCATGAAGTTAATTAATCACCCAGTCAGATGTTAAATGCAGTAATAGTTGTATTAGATAGGTTCACTCAACTATATCAAGAGCAATTAAATCCCTTAAAAGAGAATTAACATACGCACAATAGTTGCAGTTCTGTTTCCTAATACTTTTCACTTTAGGATCTAGATATGGCTTGCGAAGGAAAAAACATCTTACTGAATATTAATAAAAAATTACCAAAAAAATGAATGAATTAAATTATGTATATGTATTTTTAGTAGAAAAGATTAATTGCTAAAATATAAATACACTGAACCAAAAAGGACTGTTCGTAGACTGTATTAATGGGAAATAGCAAGTCTGATAATGTAAAATTTAAGTATCTGGCAAATTAAAATGTATTTTAATGATAATCGCTTAATAATTCTGCAATATTTGCGTTATATTGTTTCTGACTTTTTTTTTGTTTTATTTTAAAAGGGATACACTTGCCAGGCTAGTTTGTTTTTTTACATAAGAAACCCCACAATTTTTGGGGCCATGTTCACAGCTTTTTTGCTGGACTAAATTGAACCCAAAAGCTGACAACTCTGGCCTTTATGCTAACTGGGAAAAAATTGACAGGTGCAGCATTAATTTCAGAGCAAAAGCTTCTCACATACCAATACCCCACTGCTAGGAGAACAATTAGATGATAAAAAAAACTGTACACAAACTTAACACCTGTTCACACCAGCATGCAGAAAAGCCACAGTATAAAATATGGGGAGATTGAACTAATGCAAAAATACCAATAAAACAACACATCACATACCCTAACCTAGAAAGTGCTGGTCAGCCCGCCTAATCTAATAGCATGGGCATCACTAATAGGCTGTAAGTCAACATGTGCAGCTAAACGTTATCTGTATTGTATGCACCCTCTGTATTGCCTTAATGTATGCAATTGTAGTACCAGCAACCACCCCCCGTGCATGCACTGAGGGTATGAGAGTAACTGTTTTATTGAGGTATTATTACATCTGCCAATCTCCTCATGCAATATACTGTGCTTTTCTGCACTGCTGTGTGCACAGTGTTAATTTAGATGTGCAGGGTCTTTTCATCATCTAATTGTTTACCTTAGCAATGGGGTAACTGAGCTTTTGCTCTGCTAATTACTGCACCTCGTAAATTTTTCCCAGGTTAGCAAAAAGGCCAGAGTTGCATAGCTTCTGGTTCCCGTTTATCCAACAATCAAGCTGTGAACATGGCCCAAAAAATTGTGGTGTTTTTTGAGTAAGTAATGTCCCATTTTTTGTAGTTTTTTTTCTGTAAATTGTTAGCGTGGGGACTCACAAGACATAAAGAGCCTTGCCGGGGCTTGCGAGCTTGCGTATTGGGGCCCCTATACCATCTAATGCCTCATATTTAAAAAAATTTCAGTATGTCATATTTTTATCTGCCCAACAGTGCTGGGGAGCGGAGGGTGCCTGTACTTTGTTTGGTCACCTATAAAAGTGATGGCACCACCTAATCTATAGTAAATGGAGTCACTAATAGGTTGTAAACAGCATGGTGGCACTACATCAAATCTTGTTTTATGCACCCTTCTATCGCCTTATTTGTATGCATTTGAATACCAGCAACACCCCCTTATGCAACTAGGCATGTGAGTGGTAGTGTTGACGATTGACGTTTGTGCTAACGGAACGAGCGATAGTCGATAGACAGCCGCTATCGATCTAAAGTTTTTCAAAGTAAAGTGATCATCGATTATGGTAGGCGATTACCATAAAGTCTATGGGAGACCAACAACCGCCTCATTATACACACCCAAACAAGGCTGAGAAGCTAAATTAACATCCACAACGAGTCAATGGATAACGTTCTACACATCTTAGGCAACACACTAGGTGATAAAAGTCACAGAAAAAAAAGTCACAAGACCATTCACTATCCCTGTCCTGTACGCACAGCATGAAAGCTTAAAACCTGCACACCCACAAATTAAAAAGTGACCTAGAATGGCAGTATTAGGATAATGAACCATCATGTTACTTGTAAACTGGACACTAACTATATTGTCCTGTACCAGCAGATAAATGACCAGTTAAACCAGTCTGACCCACATGATTAAAAAAAAGTGCCACAAAAAGGAGTCGTTACCAATCACATTTTATTTCTGAACTGGACATATACTGCTACCTGTCCCTGGGCCACGAGTTGACCCAATTAAAGCTGTCTGACCCCCAGATATACAAATTGCCGAAAAATGGAGTTCTGTTCAACCACCATTTAGTTGAACTATGGACATTGACTACAACTGTACCTGTCCACAGCATGAACCCAGGGCCGGAGTTACAGTGGGTGCGGAAAGCCAGGCTGGCGTCCGACATATATAAACACTCCAGGATAAAATGCCCTGATTACGCAGTCAACACAAACCTGTCGTGCTGAAGTCAATGATGTGCGGAAGTCTGAAATGTATGTATAACACCCTTCCTCAGTACACAGTCAACGACCTGGGTACGCATGCCCCTCCGTATGAGTGCGGACCAATTGAGCTTCACCTTGTAAATACAGGTGGTTAACGCTCCAGTTTACACCCAGGTCCCTCTTTTGCTTCGCATTCTTTTTCTCATTTACTCAACGTGCTGGATGAAATTGTCTCCATGTACTTTTGTTCTGCTGTCCGAGCTCCATACTCCATGTCTCTGAATAACCTACAACTGGTCAAGTAGTCCTGTACCTCCCCTTGTACAATTCAGGTGAATTAGTTTTACCAGCTGATATTTTACATGCAAGTTTTTTAGTAGATTTAAATCTAGAAAACACATTTTTAAAATAGGATGGAACCCACCATGTCTTTTGTTTCTCTTTTTTCATTGTAATTAAATGGGTTTGTCTCAATACATGGCGTGATTGATAGCTATGTTAGAAGATCTATGCAAAAACAATTCGTTTTGCAATATTAGACCTAACAGTGTCCTACCTACCTGTGTTCTGACAGCACCATCACCCTTGACCACTCTTGACAATTGTAAGAACAAATTTCTTTTAGAAACAGCAGAGTATGTATAATAGGACCTGTATGTATAAAGCTGCATTTCACCCGCAAAATGCGCCCCCAAAAATTCAAAGCATGACCCTTGAGCCAACTTTGGACAATTGTGGAAGAACAAATGTCTGTAGAAACAACATTTTTCTTAGAATATGACCTGTAAGAATACAGGCATGTCACAGCAAAATGCCTCAAAAATTCAAACATACCCATGAGCCACTTTTTGACAATTGGTGAAGAAAAATTCTATTAGAAACAACATTTTTTTCTAGAATAGACCTGTAGTATTGCTGCATTTCAAAGCAAAATGCCCAAAAATTCAAAGCAATGACCCTTGAGCCACTTTGTCAATTGTGAAGAACAAATGTCTGTTAGAAACAACCTTTTTTATATAATAGGACCTGGTAGTAATGCTGCATTCAAAGCAGCAATGACCCAAAAAATTATAAAAAGGACTTCTCAGGCCATGTTAAAAATCTGTGAAGGGAGAAATGTCCACTTAGAGCCACATTTCTGTTCCAAGACCGCTGAGTTATTGCTGTATCTCACAGCTACATGACCCCAAAAAAATTATAAAATATGACTTTCTCACCACGTTAAAAAATTGTGGACCATAATTATAGCTGTAGTCTCTCACAACATGACCTCAAAACCATTGACAATGCGAAAACTTCTTAAGATAAAGTGAGTAAATGGAATACAGTGTTTTGTCATAAACTTGCTGGTCGTTTTACATCTCCTCACAGCAAAAAGAGAATAAAAGAGGAAAAGAGAATAAAAAATTGCAGTAAGAAATGATCATTTAAAAAAGTTTTCAAGAGGACATTTCTGTTGAAAAAGGCATGTGAAGTAGAACCGCAACTAAACGGTAACCTCGGGCAATTGGGGCCACAACATCATCAGAGATCCATGCCTGATTCATCTTGATGAAAGTCAAACGATCCACATAATCTGGTGGAAAGTCGGATGCGTTTGTCTTAATGACACCTCCAGCTGTGCTGTAAGGTCCGCTCAGATATGGACGCAGGGCTGCAGTGCAGACAACACCTCTAGGGCGTGACGAGCCAGCTCGATGCCATCGTCCATTTTGGATACCCAGAAGTCTATTGGGTCCGGAACACATGCAAAAACATCGTGTTGAGACGCAGATAGTCCGTGCACCATGATCATACTCTGATCTCTTTGTGTTGATGTGTGCCCTGCATTGCATGCGTTGGTTAGGTGGTAAACAAAGATTGCCAGAGTCACCCCATTATGCTTCCGCCACCTTGCCTGCTGCTGCCGGCTACGGCCACTTGGCACTCTACTGCTGTCACTTCGCTGATTGTTGTTTCCCCGTGACATTTGGGGAATGTGAAGCAGACGCAACAGATTCTCCAGTTGATCATCAGCAAGGTCTCCATTTTCCTGCATTTACTCTCTATTTGGGTGGTGGGAAGGAAAGTGCTGAGATTTTGTTTTGTACCGGGGATCTAGGAGGGTGGCCTACCAGTTAACTGTTGTTCATTTTTGATGCTTAATGCTAGGATCAGTTGAGGAAAAGAGCATCCGAAGCACACATGTGAGAGATGGAGCCTTGATTCCAAGCCTCTGGGTCAGGCTCTACAAACTGATCTTCCTCATCTCCCTCCTCCCCTCAAATTCGCGCCAACCTCTTTCCAAGGCAGGACGTCGTAACATCGTGGTCTAGGAATACCTCCTCCTCCTCCTCCTCCTTCGCTGCCTCCGCGACATGCTTCAACACAGCCCTGACTGTCCTGAGATGATGCACCCTGAAGACTGATGCGCCACCTTGCTACTAGCTCTGGACCCCGAACCACTGCCTAATGAAGACGCAAATGAAATTTGAAACTGTCGGCCTTTTTGGATTTGTCGGAGAGAAAGGTGCTCATGTCCGCAGCTGTGTCCTCTCCACCTCCGACGCTGGCGGGACCCGTTGTTTCAGAGTGTCCAACGATCGTTCCAGAACTAAGATCACCACTAATGCTCATGCTGTACAAGTGTTTTGTGGCTTCTTCAAAACTGCGAATGATGGATGCAGAGCCTCTTTCACCCTGCCTCCATCTCGGTGTTCAAACACCCCGAGGTCCGCACCGCTGCTTGTCAGGCCATGTGGTGAAACACTTCGTACTGCGTAATGGCATTGCGCTGACTGCCACAATCGCTGAGCATGTGGAGGTGGAATTCCAGCGTGTTGCCACTTTCAACAATGATACGGTTTTGATGGGGAGGCCGAGCTGATACGCTGCAACGCAGCCAGGCGGGAACGAAGCAGGTGCGAACGCGGAATTGCGAACTCAGACGCTCGAGCCCTCTTCAGCCAGGCAGTCCAGACCCGGGAAGCTCTTTAGAAATTTCTGGACGAAGGTTCATGGAACATGTGCAGCAAGGGATGTTCTCGCACCTACCGAACTTAAGGCGGCCATCAGATTCCGCCATTTATCGCACACCACCTTGCCTGGCACAGATGGTTTCTTGTCACCCAGCCAGCGGCTCGGTCCTCGTTGCGGAGAGCCCGTCCACAGCTCCTACCTGTGGTTTGACGTCTCCAAGCAGATTAATTTCAACACGGCCTGGTGACTCTGGCACGAGATGCCACCAGAGGACCAGTGGGGGAAAGAACCCAGCACCAGCCCTGCGTTTTGAAGAGCGTGCGCCGAGCCCTGAGAGCCACCGTCCACCCCAGAGACATCACCCAGCTACACCCAGTGAGCTGTCACAGAGATATAGCGGCCTTGGGGGGGGGGGGGCCGTGCTTTACTAGTCCATGTGTCTTTGGTCGAGATGTACATCTTTTCCGGACACAGATGCAGACAACGCACTTGAAATTTTAAGATGACACGTTGGCTGGCCAGGGCAGTGACGGCTTTTCTGGCAAAGAAATGCCTGCTCAGGCATCTGGGGTATTGGGGCAGGCGAGGGCCATGAACGTGGCTGAACCCAGTCTGTCCACCAGACGGAAAGGCAACATTTCCAAGGCCAAAAGCTGGCAATGCCGAACATTCGAGGCTTTTGGCTTCGGATGGTTTGGTTAAAAGTGTTTCTTCCTGCCTCCCAAACCATGAAGACAGACAGGCTGGCTGCTAGACTGGCCGCTGTACTGCGTGCAGGTCGTCAAAACTGCGGAAGGAGAAGGGGTAGGATGTGGAGTCTCGGTGGAGCTGGTGTACTCGGGCGACGGTGGAGGCTGAAGCTGAGGCTCTGATCCCTAACATGACTCTGAGAGACTGGGCAAGGCTGAGGAACTCTTGGTGGTAGGCGATGGAGGAGGAGGCGGGAGACAGAGGGGTGTGATAGTTGGTTGGAGGCCCAGCGTCGGTCCTGGCCTTTTATTAGCCAAGTGTTACCCTCCATTTCAACTCATGCTTGTCTCTGGCATGTACTAGACATTTTTGTGGTGGTTAACCACTTAAGGATCTTGCCTCAACTTATGCGTTTACGGCAAAGGCGGGCATATACATCGCTGCGGTGAAATCAGAGGCATGCTCAAAGATGACCCAGCTTGAGGAGGTCGCTTTGGACCATATTTTTTACGGCGATTAAGCAGGAGCGGGTTTGCGCTGACCGGGGTCTGGTGGAATCATATCAGCGACTTCTGACGACCGCCCTCTCCTTTTTGTGGCGGGACCACGAATTGACACTAACCCCATCGTCCTTCCTCCTCTTCCACTGATGAAGCGCTCGCAAGCATAATCTGGCGGATAAAGACCAGTATGTACCGCAATGTTTCGTCATCACATCATCATCAACACAGGTGAACTTGTCGTCCTGACTATTCTGCTTCCATAATCTGCGGGCTACAAGCAAGGGCAGCTGCAAGGCGCTTGCCAGACCGCCCGGGATACTTTTGCCCGATTGACCGGACTTTCCTTCACCTCCTCTGATGCGCATCATTACTGGGGTCAGAGCAGACTAAATCATCCTCTTGATCTTTTGACATGCTTCTGAACCCCAACCGCATTTGTCCATCAAAACAGTCTTCATACCAATGATTTACTCCACAGTTTGGGTACATCGATTGAAATTTGGGCTCTTCATGTTGATGATGCTGATGATGCTGATGACACGCATTTGTGGCCGTGACTGCGAGGACTAGGAGGTAAGACTGCTAGAATGCAGGTTTGCATTAACCACTGACGACAGATTGCGAACGATTTTCGTTACTTACTAGAGTCCACAGGGGCCCTGACCCATGCGATGACAGCCTGATGGTCCTCAAACAGACTATCCGCTCGCATGCTTGTTTTCGCCAGCACTGGAAGGATCACATTCTCTCGTACCTCTACCTCCCATGTGCTACCCCCCTCTTGCTCGCTTACCACTGCATTTCGCTCATGTGTCAAGAAATATAAAAAAATTTGAGAAGGTATGGGGAATAGTTTTGGAAAGTCTCTTATTAAAAGACGACAATCACAGCTATTCTCAAATCCTCTAATCAAAACAAAATTGCTGGATTCAAATTTTAACCTGCAGGGTGTCTATCAACAAATTCGCTAGGACTGGGCAAAAGTCCAAAACAAACCACGTATCTTGTTATGTTTGGTATAAATAAATGTATTTTTTCTGCACCTTTCAATTCACCATGTGAATATAGAATTGCTGTTTTAAGATTACGTAGATGCTCGGCGTCAATGAACAATGCGGGGTGTGCAAAAGTTCCAAAAACACGTAACTGTTTGTTTTTTCTCTTTTTTTTTTTTGATATAAATAAACGGTATTTTTTGCACCTTTTCAATCACCTGTGGTGAAATATAGTGAATGGCTGTTTTTAAGATTTACATAGATGCTGCGTCTAATGAACAATGCTGGCGGTGATGCAAAAGTCAAGAAACAACCGTAACTGTTTATGTTTGAGATATAATAAACGGTATTTTTTGCACATTTCAATTCACCTGTGGTGAATATAGAATTGGCTGTTTTAAGATTTTACTAGATTGCTGCTCAATGAACGAATGCTGGGTGCGCAAAGTCAAAAAACACGTAACTGTTATGTTTTGGTGGATAATAACGGTATTTTTTGGCACCTTTCAATCACCTGATGGTGAGAATGATAATTCTTGCTGTTTAAAGATTTACGTAGATGGCTTGTGTCAATGAACAATGCGGGTGTGCAAAAGTCAAACAAAACACAGTACTGTTATTTATTTGATATAATAAACGGTATTATTTTGCACCTTACAATTCACCTGTTGGTGATATATAATTGCTGTTTTAAAGAGTTTACGTAGAATGCGGCTCAATGAACAATTGGGTTGCAAAAGTCCCAAAAAACACGTAACTGTTAATGTTTTGAATATAATAAATGGTATTTTTTTGCACTTTCAATTCACCTGAGGTGTGAATATAGAATTGCATGTTTAAGATTTTTACGTAGAATGCTGCGTCAATGAACAAAGCTGGTGCGCAAAAGTTCAAACAATCACGTAACTGTTAAGTTTTAGTATAATACAACGATAATTTTTTGCCACCTTTCAATTCAACCTGAGGCGTGAAGATAAATTGCTGTTTTAAGATTAACTAGATGCTGCGTCAATGAACATGCTAGGTGTGCGCAAAAGCAAAAAACACGTAACTGTGATATTTTTGGAATAAAAAACGGTATTTTCTTTATGCACCTTTCGAATTCACCAGTGGTTGAATATAGAATTCCTGGTTTAAGATTTACTCGTGTGATGCTGCGTCAATAAACAATGCTGCGAATGCGTCAAAATTCAAAAACACGTAACTTTTTCTATGTTTATTCGTACGATACAACGTATTTTTTTGGCAACAAACAACCTGTGCGTGACTACAAGAATGCTGTATTGTAATTTATAACTGCATGTTGGATATATCAAACAGTTCCACAGGTGTAATTGGGTAAAATTCGAAAATAGAGAACACCTATGATGCAATGTAATACTGATAATAAAAAGTGAGTATTTGCGCTACATAGAGAGACCTTCAATGTTTACTAGAAAATGATGTGTATTCCAAATATAAGTTCAAGGCTGCCCAATATCCAGGAAATATTTCAATAGCAAACTGTTAAAAATAAAGAATATACCACTACAATGTCTACACTAGTCTTGGTGAGACTTTATCCAGTGTTTCTTTATAGATAGAGCTTGTCCTGTTGTTCGCCCGCGCCCCCCCCCCGCTCCCACCGGCCGTTGAATTTAAAGCGGTAGATTCTGCTTTAAAATTCCTCTAGCTAACTACATAAAAATCATTCAAATCTCTAATCTAACTAAATTTGGAAGGATCACAGCTAATTAGTAGAGGTTTCTCTGTGCAGATATAGACTAATTTTCGCTGAGACTGTTTGCCACAGGCAGAGCGCAGGTCCTATCCCTATGAGACGTGAGAGACACTGATGCTGAAACAGGAAACCTGTTCTAGTGTAAAACGAGGTCATGTGATTTCTTCTTCCAGCATCGCAACCAGACACATCCCAGTTCATGACGTCGCACACACATCTCACCCCAGCTCTAATCTGAAATCTGATTGCTAGGCCTGACCAAAATTTACAGAAATCGCCGAAAAAGGAGGCGACAATCTTAATAGATTTGATGCTCAGATTTAACCTAATTATCGCATGGAGATCTGGAAATTTTCCGTGAACGACCGATAAAAACCTAGCCGATTTTCAACTTTGTCGTATAAAAGAGCGCTCAACACTAGCTTGAGAGGTATGTTTTTATTTGGCTACTTTTTTGAGCATTACTGCAATCGTCCCACATTACATTGTACTGTGGCTTTTCTCTGCTGCTGTTGTAAACAAGGTTTAAGCTGGTGTGCAGTTTTTTTTATCATCTAATTGTTCCTTCAGCAATGGGTATGTGTTGCTTTTTGCTCTCTGTCAATTAGCTGTCACCTGTAAATTTTTCCCAGTTAGCATAAGGCAGAGTTGCCAGCTTTCTGTTCCAGTAAGTTCAGCAATCAAGCTGATGAACATGCCCAAAAAATTGGTGGGTTTTTCTTTGAGTAAAGTAATGTCCCCATTTTTTGTAAGTTTTTTTTCTGTAAGATTGTTAGCGTAGCGGGACTCTCAAACAGTAATGAGCCCTTGCCGGGCTTGCGAGGCTGCGTATTAGGGGCCCCTCATACCAACTAATAACCTCATATTTTGAACATTTTTTCAATTTTCTATGTTTTTATCTCTGCCCAACAGTGCTGAGGAGCGGAGGTGTCCTGTACTTTGAGTTGGAAGCACCTAGAAAGGTGAATGTGGGCATTCCCGCCACCAAATCAAAGTAGTATGGGCCCGTCACTAATAGCATGTAAGCCAGCATGTGTGACACTACACATATCTGTAATTATATGGCATCCCCTTCTGTATCCGCCTTATTTGTATGCCATTGTTAGTACCAAAAAAACAACTACCCCCCTACATGCACTGAGGGCATGTGAGTGGTATTGTTATTACTGGTAGTTTTTGCATTACTGCAATCCTCCCATGCATTGTACGTGGCTTTCTGCATGCCTGTGTGGAAACGAGGTTTACAAGTGTGGGTGTGCAGTTTTTTTATCCCTCTAATTGTTTCCCCTTACGAAATGGGGTTATGTTGTGCTTTTCCTCGTGCAATTAGCTGCACCAGTCAATTTTTCCCATTTAGACATAAAAGGCAGAGTTGCTAGCTTCTGGGTTCAGTTTAGTCCACAATCAAGCTGTGAACATGGCCCAAAAAAATGTGTGTATTTTGAGTAATGTAATGTCATGTTTTGTATTTTTTTCGTAAATTGTTAGCTAGGGACGATACAAGACATAAGGATGCCTTGTCGGGGCTTGCGAGCTTGAGTATTGGGCCCCTATACCGACTAATACCTCATATTTAACATTTTTCCAGTATGTAATATTTTTTATCTGCCCAACAGTGCTAGGGAGCGGAGGGTGCTTGTATTTTGTGTTGGACACCCAGAAAGTGATGAACAGCCCGCCTAATCTAATAGTATGGGCGTCACTAATAGGCTGTAAGTCAGCATGGTCTGCACTACACATATCTGTTAATTAATGGCACCCTTCTGTAACACCTTATTTGTAATGCAATTGTATACACAACCACCCCTCTCATGCCACATGAGGGCATGTGAGTGGTTGTTTTACTGCGTAATTTTTGCATTACTCGCAAACTCCCCATGCTGTCTGTGGCTTTTCTGCATGCTGGTGTAAACGAAGGTTGTTAAGTTTGGTGTGCAGTTTTTTATTTATCATCTAATTGTTCTCTTAGCATGGGGAATTTTGTGCTTTGGCTTTGCAAATTAAGCGCACTGCAATTTTTCCCATTGTGAACATAAAGGCCAGAGTTGACACGCTTCTGGTGTCATTTTAGTCTACAATGCGAAAGCTGTTAAACTTGGCCCAAAAAAATTGTGGGTTTTTTTTTGAGTAAGTAACGTCCCATTTTTGGTATGTTTTTTACATAAGACACAATTAAATATATAATTGTATGATAAAAGTGGATAAAAAAATCCATTTATCATTTTTTCTACCTTCTACTTCTATAAAGAAAACATCATGATTACAATATGAATGTAATTAGGCACCATATCTTATGACAAACAGCCATGTTGTTTACTAGTATTGCATCCCTACTTCACAAAGAGCAATTCCAATAACAATTAAAGTGGCCGATTACTTTTTTCGAAATTATACTGACATCTCCTGGGTCCTCACTTACGTTGATCGGAGCTTTTCTCTTACAAACAATGATGTAAGTTATGGCCCGTAAGCACTACAGCCATTTAACGGCTCCAGTGCTGACATCCCCATTCCAAAGGGACAGAATGTCAACAGAAGACTGGGGAGATACAGAGCTGGAAGCAGAGACTGGAGAAAGGTAAGTATTTTATTGTTTTTACTAAGACTGCAGGAGCTGTTGTTATGAGTTTTAAAGGAGGTAGACAAACACGTCAACATCATCAAGTCATTCTGGGAATACCTGAAGAAAGAGAAGGATTTGAAAAAGCAATGTGGTTACTTTTCCAATAAATTTTTGAACAAACTCCTTGTTGAGTTCCTTCAAAAATGGTGTGCAAGTATATAAGATAATCTGAAGCTGTTTTAAAGGGGGAAATAAAACTCTATCAACTCCTTTAAGAAGCAAAGGGAAGATTTTCTGAAGGGAAGAATTTAGCTTGGCAGGACCATCCCAGGGAGTCCTCTGTCATGATTAAGTTAAATCAGTAACACTGCCTTAGCTACCATCCTTCTGTGAATTTTAGCAGATATACAGCAATGTATAATTTTCTACACTCTTCTATCTCCAATTTAGGGAAGGGTTCACCATCTTATTTCTACCTTGAGTAGCAAAAATGTTTGTGGAACCTAGGCTGGCACTATTAAATCTTAACATACATTTGACTATAATGCAGGTAAGAAAGTATAGAGTGGGCTCACTCACTGAGCCCATTTCATATGCAGGTAACAACAGATTATTACCACTGGAACCTACTGCTAGGAGGGGAGACAGGACGGATCCTAGCTAACACTTTAGATGCTGTAGCGATTGTATGTTCCATTGCCTGATCGCTCACCCATAACAAGATCACAGACTGCCAAGTAGTTGCCATGGCAGCCGTTGTCCTCATGAAGGCCTCAAAAGCTGCCATCTTAGTGTTTTCATTACACCCTGCCATAGGCAAGACATATTACATCTTTGTACACCGTTGTGCCTGCAATATCTCTATATTGCAGAATGGTGTACAAGCAATCACACACCCTAATGCTCAAGTACCCTATGCGGAATACAAGTAAACAAAAAAAGTTTTAAAAACAAAAGAGTAAAGAAATATTAAAAGTTCAAAATACACCCCCTTTTTTCATTTAATAAATAAAAAATATAAAAAGGTTACACATATTTGATATGACCACAACTATAAAAGTCTTATCTTTTTAAATATAAGATCAATTGTCCAGTCCAATGAGTACAACATTTAAAAAATGCCCATCGCCAAAATTGCAATTATTTTGGTCAATTTGCTTTCCCAAAAAATGTTTCAAAAATTATCAGAAAGTTGCATGTATTCCAAGATGAAACCAATAAACACTACACTTAAGCCCCCCACCCCCAAAAAATAAGCTGCCACTAAAGTCCATATAGCAAATGTAAAAAAATAAAAAAAGTTTTTAATTTCTTAAAAGTACCAAAACATTATCAAATTTCTACACTGTTGTTATCACCAGAAACATACCGATCATTTAAACTGAACAGAGAATTACATAGAAACAAAATCCTTGAAAAAATGGCACAGTTGTGTTTTTTTTCACACATTCTACCTCACATAGAATTTTTTGGGGGCTTCCTAGTACATTATATGGTATGGTTAATAGCACCTTTAAAGTACATCTTGTCCCGCAAAAAAACAAGTCATTCTAGATCCATGTAGATGGAAATATTTAAAAAGTTATAGTTCTTGGGAGGCAGCGAGGAAAAAATTAATGTGAAAAAAATACTGTGGCGAGAATGTGTTAAAACAGCTATTTAGCAATTTAATTTTTCAATTACTACAAAAAACTAATTAAATACTTTTTAAAAAAAATCCAGAACGTTCTTCTTTATGTGGGATACTTGAATTAAACTAAACAACAGTCGAGAATTTTGTAAGACATAGCAAAATTTGTTTTTGTTGCTTTGATGAAGTCCTTATTTCAACCCTATATTTGCCTTAAGGCTTTGTTCACATGTGTTTTGAAGTTTTCATTGAGCTTTCTGGTATTCTATGGCAAGAGGTGCACAGTCTGGAGCCCTATTCTTGCTGCCAAAATATTGAAAGCCTAAACTATCCCAAAATCATCATTATAGCCAATAGGGTCCATCAGTGTCAGTTGAGATTTTTCAACAAATGGATCTGTCACAGCATCATGACTTCTGGTATAAATGGAAGCCATTATGTTAGTATGATGATTACCTCGGTGAAACCTGAAAGTATTAATTTTATGTTTTCCAAGAAAAAGAGAGCCAAAAATTGGACCATGGTTCTGTGAAAGCAAACAATATTACGGCAGAAGAGTATAAAACACAAATGGAAATGTTTTTCCATATTTTTAGCTTGCAGACAGTTTAATATTTTTGGCCATTTCATCATTCATCTACATATTCAAGTCATTTCCATTGCTATTACAAATTATTATGAAAATGCTCATAAAAACTGAAGTAGCAATGAGGGCATAATAAATGCAAGTTTTATGCAGAATTAGAGCAATGTGACATTTTTCTATGATATAACTTTGCTATGAGATAAAACAACTTATTTTCATAAAGGAAAGAAAAAAAAACATGGCAGGAAATTAAAAATGAAGCATGCAGTTCAGGAAAGATGGCATGCCACAGGATTTAGCTGTTTTTCATATTTACTGCTGTGTTTAATAACATTTGCCTTATGGCTGCTTATCAGGAAAAATGGGTAGAATATGAAATAAAATGCATATTGCAAAATCATATATTTTTATGAAAAAGGCATCAACTTAAAAAATAGAAGGTACAAGTAAATAAGAATTTGTTGCTGAGATTCAATTTCTGGTATGTATTACACATAAGGGGGCCATGTACTGGGAAGGATGTTGGATAGTTTGGCAAATCATGAGGCAAATGATTATACTGTATGAGCACTTAATTAGGCTGCATTCAGTCTAAACTAAGGGTACTTTCACACGGTGCGTTGTTTGGTGCGTTTTTGAAGTGTTTCTCAATGCGTTTTTTGTAAAGGAAGGCACAGCAATTAATGCTGTACATTGCTGCACAAAAATCGTGACAAAAATCGCGGCAATTACCACGATTTTTGTGCAGCAATGTACAGCATTGATTGCTGTGCCTTCCTGCACAAAAAATGCATTGAGAAACACTTAAAAAACGCACCTTGTGAAATCACCCTAAGGCTGGGTTCTCACACCGCAGTTTAAAAATGTGTGAGTTTTTTTAATTGGCCCTAATTCCACCTGTGTTCCAAATTCGATTTAGTTAAAAACAACCTGCAATAATAAAAACACATGCACTTTTTTATTGCTTGTGTTTTTTACACAGCTGAAAACTGCAGCAAAAATGCAATATGAGAACCCATTATCACCCTGATGGTCAAATGGGGGATAACAAAAGAAAATCCAAGAGCATATAATGGAATATCAAAAATCAAATAAACCGCAAAAATATCCCCAATAATAGATAACTTTTAATAACAATGGATTAAATATAGACAATAGACTAACCAAAAAGTAGATGAGCACCAAAAATTCTGAATCCTCAACTGTATCAGGGTGCCAATCCAGGTTTAGAAAGGCACTAGTAAATGCCCACACTATGGAAAAAGAGGCATGCAATAGGTATTTAAACTATTCTGTCCTTTTGAAAATACCCTATTGCAGCCCTTAGTGGGGCAGTCGCCCTGGAAAGAGCAGCCCCACAGACTTAACCTGTTGTACCCTATTTAAGTCCTAGTACATCCAATATAACAATACTCCTTTATAAAACATATGACTGAACTCTATCATTAAAATATATTGATCATCCCAACATGTTACGATTGTCCTACTTTTATATTTTGTGTAATATATGGTTGTGTTAATGTTGTTCTTTGTTGAATAATCTGTAATGAGCATTCTGTACATCTGACCAAAAGGCTAATATAAAATAATTTTTTTGAAAATTTTGTATACGTTTTATTTTAGCTCATACAGAGCTGGCGCACATAGCTGGTCTTCCTTAAGGCACCTGGTTAACCCTGTATTATAAGGGTTCTCCAAACTCTATAAAGCACAATTTTGGATCTTTTTTATGTAGACACCCGCGCACAATGATGAGATCACCTAATCTGCCAGCACCATAAAAGCTACAGGCACTTCCATGGCAATGAGTAAATGTTAGTGATAATAGAACATTCAATGTAAAAATTTAGCGGAAAGGCATTTGCGGTTGTGAGAATATTGCTACTTTACGCAAAAATTTGTTTTTTAATTGACTCTAATTTCACCTGTGTTCCAAATCAGATTTAGTTACAAAACCACCTGCAATAATAAAAGAAACACCTATGTTTTATAATTGTTTGCATTTTTGATGCAGTTGAAAAATGCAACTGCTGGTCAAATGAAGCATGGTCTAATTTTAAGTTATCAAGTAACTCTTCTTAAAATAAATCACATCAAAATATTACAAACACCCCCAGGGCCAATGTTTTTCAACTCCTAGGAAAAAAGAAACCTTAAGGATACCTATCAAAGTTTAAAAGCATAGGCTCTACACCACTTGTCAAACTTACGGCTCATAGACCAAATTCATCCCACCCCATCATTTTACCTGGCTCGTGAGAGCTCAGACACAGCAAGCAGGGTTGGACAAGGCTTGGATGCAGATGGACTGGGCAGTTTCCCCAGAGGATGTAACCAGTGATCGGCAGAGGTAGTGTTGTCAGTACAGGGAGTGAGCACCATCTTATATTCAAGGGATCTAGCATGCACCTTTGAATCTCTCTGTGTAGCAACTCAGAGGCAGTGGCACATATTTAAAAGCCCTACCCAGGCACCCTTGCCACTCTTAGGAAGCTTAGTGAAAAATAGGTACAAGGGGCTAGCTTTGTTGCAACTTAAAGGGCATCTTATCTTGGCCTTTCACTGACCATGCACCGCACTATAACATCTGTGGTGGAACAATTTGAACTACTTTTTCAGCAACCCACCAAAAAAGTAATTACACTATAGAAAGTTTTCTAGAATACTTCCATTTGGTGCATATGGTGTCTCAAGTTTATTAACAATATGTTATATGTACAGATGATGCAGAGTACAGCTTGACCGTGATATCGCGGCTTTTCATGTTATCTGCTCTTATCTGTAAACAAAGGCCATTGAAAAGCATTGAAAAAGTTGAGATAACATTCTGTGCCGTGATATCACGGTGCAATATCTGTTCTTTTTAGTTCTGCTACATCTGTATACGGTCTTACAAATAGAAATGGCCCTTTGAGTGCTACCATAATGCTGATCTTGCCCTGGGCTCTACACAATTTCATTTCTGGATGTTATTCCTCTCATTTTCTCCAGTAACTGTGACATATTGGGGCACATCTGTTACGGCAACTCAACTAGAATTTTTATGACATGAAGTAAGCCAACCAATAGAAGGTGTTAACTTAGACTTTGAAGTATAAATATGCAGCAGATTTATCAAAACTATAATGAATTTGGCACATTTTAATAATGTCTAGTGTAAGTTTACACTATCTAAGCATTAGATAGCATTGCTAAATCTGCACCAATGAGTATAGGAAAAGGAAGCAACAAGTATTGTAACCGAAGTAATGGACCTAATTTTCTTCTTTCCTGTCCCTTGTTCTAATTGTCTTGTTACTGATTGAATCTGTTGGTTCTCACTCTGGTGTCAGGTAGTTTTCATGCATTAGGATCAAGCATAGAGCCATGTAATAGATATATATGTTCCTTACATAGCTGTAATAGGGCACCCATAGAGGCACATGGGTTATTTTACTGGATCTATATGCTTTTTATAATTTTATACAGAGGTACTTAGTTTTTTTTTTTTTTTATTCAATTTTCTAACAGATGCCATACGTACATACAGAGCATTTTTCCTGCTAAAGCATTTTTTCCACAAGAGAATAACAGTGTACATATGGCACCCACAGAGCATTGTAACGGCTGCACATGGAGTCCCATATGGCTCCATACTATGGAGAAGATTGCTGATCTGTTATTATAAGAAATTAACATCAACAAGAATTCAGATTAAATTTGTGTTTCTACTAACACACCGCTTACGAGAGCACATCCAGCAGTGTGATCAGTGGTGTGTATGAAGGAAACCATAATCTCATTTATTGTTAAGTCTTCAACATCACATTTATGTATTAATGGGTGTTAACACGTTCGCTATTTCAGACAGGATAATGGGTGGCAAACTACCTAATCACACCTGTTATGCTGATTAATTCTAAGTCGGACATACCATATCATGCTTGCAGAGAATCAGTGATTACCTAATGAAGAGACATTTCATTGCATTGCTGGTAGGGCCCGTGATATTATAGAAATGAAACACATACATGTTATCAGCAGACTATTCAAAGTAAAATGGAATTGGCAGAGATGAAACTCTGTCTGGTGTTAGTTGATATTGTCTGATTTGTTTTATATATAGCAGTGGTGCTATGGTTTCAAAGCACAGAAGTATAAAGCTTTCCTTAAGGCTGATTCAACATTTCAACATTACATTACAAGGCCACGAACCAGTGTCCATTTAATAACCACAACACCAGGGTTCCATGTTTTTCTACTAAACCAAACTAAGATCACTATAAATAGAATTTCACTTCATATGCAGGTCAAAGTTGAATTCGACCCAATTCTAAGTGATTCTATTCAGGCAGACCCAAATCAGGTTTTGATGATAATCAACAAAAAATTTACCCTAAAAGTAACCATAACCCTAGGTTGGGATTTGAGTTTTTTGTAAGTTAACTTATCGTTCCTGATCTAGCAGCACTCCTGGTGTGGCATCACTTCTATTCCAACATCACTTCTGGTTACTATAGCATGTGGTAGTGGGAAGGGATGCCCCACCTGGTGTAACTCTACACTAGAAGCACTGAAGAATGCTAACTTAAACCTTAAAAACCTGCCTTAAAACCCTAAGCTTAATGTAATATTAGCGACATAGATAGGTTTAGTCCCGAACTTGAATTTTTTTTAACGTCAGTGGAACTGTTATCAAACCAAACAGGGACCTATTCAATGAAAACTAACCTATAGTTCTATAGCGTGCTAGTTCAGTAGGAGCACAGGAGTCCAGATGTTAGAGCAATAAAACACCCTAAAACGCATACTAAGCTGAGAATGACTGTTTATTTCAGTGGAAAGAGGGGAATAAACTATTGCCAAACACATAATTGGCTAATCTGCTGTGTTTTTAAAGGACTGAGCATGTCTAACATACTTGCTACTTCTCCTGGACCTAAATCGTCCTTTGTGCAATGTTAGGCTGCTTCATATAAATTAGCCTGTGTCATCAAAATCCTTAGGTTTGGCTTCTTTCTAGTATATAGACAGCTTTATTATTACAATAAAAACATTTAAGATTTTGAATTCAGAGCAGGCCCAGGTTTTGCAAGTATATTAGACAATAAACTACAATTTACAAAAGAAAAATGATTTAAATGGCAAATCAAATAACGTAATGTTACAGTTCTTAAACATTTAAAGGATTTATAAACTCAACACTGTTAGCAAAATTATACTGTACATATGAAAATGTAACTTGAAACATAAATGTGAACTTAATACAATACTAATATTGGAGGATGTTAGAAGTGTTTAAGTCACTTTTCTTCACAAATATGGAACAAATATATTACATAAAATGTACGTTTTATGTATATTTTATTTAGATCAATAGCTATATTACTTGACTAAGTTTCCAAGGCTACTGTCATGAGGTCTATCTGACAGATTATGTGAATTCCATGGGTTGCTTTGGATTTGATATAAGGTTAAATGAGGAGTAGAGCCTTTAGAATCCATTGGTTTCATCCTTTAACCCTGGCACAGGGATATGGACTTTACTGCATGAAACCTCTAAGTAGCTTCCCTCATTGTTGTCACTGATAGCAGCAGCTACCTAAGAATGAGGAATAGACAGGGAATGTAGTTAATTAATAAGGTGAGGGCTAGCAGCAAATAAACAAGATGAGAAGAATGGAGAACATATTTTCATGGAAAAGGAAGCAAAGAACTTATTGCTCAGCTGTGGTCCACTGGGGAAGGATGTTAAAAATTGCAGAGATTAAGGGAATTAGGGGAGAAATCAAAAGTTTAGTGCACCCTGGACCTACAAAAAGAAGAGAGCCAAGGAGGACCACAGCGATGAGAAGACCTGGGGAACAAGAAGAATGCTGTAGCTACCAGTGCAGGTGAGAAGCAAGAGAAAAGTCATACCGAGCCCCACCCTCACCCATCACCTAAAAATGGAAGTCCATATTTTCTCTGTTATATTTCTAGAAAACTGTTTAGGAAAATTCTAAATACCTGCATACTGACAAACACTGTGGTCAACTTTATGAGTTTATTTTTATTATTTATGTCAAGTTTTTTCCTTCACATTGGGCATATGCACTGAAAAAATTCCCAATACATCAGCAAACCTATTATAAGCCTCCTATGACTCATTAAAATTGTACCAGACTGTGCTTTTTTATAAAGTGGGCCCACACAAAATATGTTTACCATGACGATTTACTGTAAATACCAAACCCAAATGGTTAGACGCAATCTAACCCTAACCCTATTTAAGTTTAGGTTTACAGTTAGAGTGTTTTCTGGGTTTTTAGAGATAAACTTACCATTATGTGGCACTTATGTTCTGACAACACTCACTCACGGTGAGACATCATGCCTAGTGATGAGTGAACCGTAAAAAGTTCGAGTCGTACTTCGAACTTAGTGGCGTTTGGTTCAAATTACAAGTCGAACTTGAACCCCATTAAAGTCGATGGGAGAAGATGTTCAGGTTAATTTTTATACCCATACAGGCGAGGAGAAGCTGTAATTACCATACAGAAGAGTAAACTGGATATCTGGAACAACTTAGTGAAGAAAATTTGGCTCCAAGAACAATGATGACAAAAAATGACTAACAACTGATACAACGGATCCTGCACGTTAAGGCTTACAATCTAAAGCAATAATATAAATATACACCGGCACACCAAAATGCAGCTGCTATGGGGCCTGCATCCTAAGGGGGCACAAAAGCCCCTTTGACACATAAGAAGACACCGGTATTGGAAATGGCACATGGTAACTGTCTGGAGCCCCATTTCACTTATTACACCAGGGCCCAAGAACTTCAAATTACACCTCTGCAGGCTGGACTAGAGAAGACAGCAGTACCATTGGTGGCAGTGAGAACATGCCAATGAGGGACATGGAGGTTCTGGTTCATCTAGATTAGACGGCAGTACCATTGGTGGCAGCAAGAACATGGCAATGGGGAACAGCGAAGTTCCGGTTCGACGAGATTAGACAGCAGTACCATTGGTGGCAGCGAGAACATGGCAATGGGGAACATGGAGGTTCCAGTTCCATACAGAAGCTATTCTGGCAGCCAGCCTTCTGTGTACCAGGTGTGGGAGCAAAAGAAACAATTTTACTCCAACCATCCCAAAGCCAAAAGCCTGAATGTCAGCATTGCCAGGCTTTTGGCCTTGAAAATGCTGCCTTTCTGTCTGGTGGACACAGATGGGTTCCATCACATCATGGCCCTGGCATGCCCCCAATATCAGATGCTGAGCAGGCATTTCTTCACCAGAAAAACTGTCCCTACCCTGGCCCACCACGTTGTAGAAAACATCTCCAGCATGTTGGCTATATCTGTTTCCACCAAAGTCCATCTCACTACAGACACATGGACTAGTAAGCACGGTCAAGGGCATTACATCTCACTGACTGCTCAATGGGTATGTTTGGTGGATGGCAGTGCCTCTGGTGAGGGGTCTGGGCCAACACTCTTCAACACTGCTTGGATGGTGCAGAGTCCAGATCCCCAACCTCGACAGGTTTCATTACGTGCCAATAGAAACCAGGCCATTCTCAAATTAATTTGTCTTGGAGAGCATCAACACACAGGTCAAAAGCTTTGGATGGCATTCAGACTGACCAGTGGCTGGGTGCTAAGAACCTGACACCAGGTAAAGTAGTTTGCGACAACGGGAGCAATCTCCTTGCTGCACTTAAGATCGGTAGACTTACGCGCATCCCTTTCCTGGCACACGTCATGAACCTGGTTGTGCAGAAATTTCTCAAGTGCTGCCTGAGCCTTGACTGTCTGCTGAGGAAAGCTTGAGGTCTTAACTCACACTTCCGGCATTCGCACCCTGTTTCAGCATGACTGGCAGCATTGCAGCGTGATCTGGGCCTCTCCGTCAACCGTCTGATATGTGTTGTGGCAACACGTTGGAATTCTGCCCTCCCCATTCTCCAGTGCTTGTCGCAGTAGCGTAATGCCATTATGCAGTATGAAATGTCGAATGGCCTGACTAGCAGTGGTGCGGACCACGGGGTGTTGACCAATAGAGAGTGGAGACAGGTGAATGATCTCTGCACTCTTCTTGGCACTTTTGAAGAGGCCACCAAATTGGTCAGTTGGGACGATGGCATTGTCAGCATGACCATTGTGGCTATATTTTTACTGGAACAAGCATCAGGCACTCTGCAGCAGCAGGTCCCAGCAGTGATGGAGGAAGAGGAGGAGGAGGTGAACTCGCCGGAGGATATAGAAGGCCCGACTGTTTCACAATTCTATAGGCGATGGTTCTAGGTCGAGGGTGGATACAGGACAGCAGTTCAGCTCACAGAGTAGAGCGCATGAGGCTAGCCAGTGCTCTGGTGACAGTCAGGATGAGGAAGTAGAAGAGGATGAGGAGGCAGGGGTGGACACCACCGGTACTGATTACCCTTTAGTGGTAAGAGGTTGGCATAGATTACAGGAGGAGGAGGAAGAGGAGAAAGATCCCGTTAGTGCCCCTAGACCCAGAGGCTTGGGAGATCCTGACAGCATCTCACACATGAGTGCTTGGATGCTACATTACCTGCAACATGATCAATGGCATCAAGGCAATAAAAATGAACAGCGACTACTGGGTGGCCACCCTCCTTGATCCATTTTACATAGTTACATAGTTACATAGTTTTAAAGGCTGAAAAAAGACATACGTCCATCCAGTTCAGCCTATTTTGCTAAAGTGTTGCTAAAGTGTTGATCCAGAGGAAGGCAAAAACCCCCAAGAGGTAGAAGCCAATTGTCCTCATGTTAGGGAAAAAATTCCTTCCTGACTCCAATCTGGCAATCAGAATAAATCCCTGGACAAGACAAGATAAAAGTGAGCAATTTCCTTCCACCCACACAAAAAGACAGCAGAATGCAATATTTTGAGACAGTGCTCATTGACCTACTAGAGTCATCTGTTGCATCTTCCCATTCTAATGTCACGGTGGAACAACGTCAGCAACGTGGCAGCAGTAGAAGGGCAACTAGCTGCAGCAGGCTGTGTGGCAGAACCCTACTGTGTGACATTTGGCAATCAATTTTTACCACCTCACCAACGCCTGCAAGGCAGCATTCAGACACACAGAAACTGCCTTAAGACCTTGGACCCATTCAACTTCTGGGTGTCCAAACTGGACGAATGGCCTGAGCTTGCTCGACATGCCATAGAAGTTTTATCCTGCCCAGCAGCCAGCGTTATCTCGGATTGCACATTCAGCACAGTTGGCAGGGTGATAACTGAAAAACTTATCCGTCTTTCCCCTGACAATGTGGATCATTTGACATTTATAAATATGAATCAAGCGTGGATCTCTGACAATTTTGTTGTCCCGGTTGCCTATGTTACTGACTAGTAAACTGTAGCATATCTTCTTGACAATGTGAAATACACATTTAAACTGCACTACATCTCATGTCTGTAGTTCCTGTGCCTTCTGCTTCTACAAATTGTATTCTACAGCTGCCAACAGCTAGATTTACAAGTCTTATGGCTGAACGTATTTTGAAATATACACCTGTATGACCTTGATGTGCACTGCATAGACCTCTTACTTCTCCTCCTTGTAGCTCCCCAAATCTTTATTTTTTAAATGCCTCCAACTGTACTACCACCAAATGTACTAAGTCCTGTTATCCTGAACCTTGATGTTTCCCTTTGGCATGTTCTTCCTGCCACCAATGGTACTGCCTCCTAATCTTGTCGAACCAGAACCTCGCTGTTCCCCATTGCCTAATCTTGTCTAACCGGAACCTCCATGTTCCCCACTGCCATGTTCTTGCTGCCACCAATGGTACTGCTGTCTAATCTAGTCCGCGGCATCTCCTATCGCTACGCCCCTGCTCGCAAGCTGTCCTCCTCATCTTTTCAGTTAGCCATTGAAAGGAATTTAGTGTTTTAGTCTCTCAATGTTTTTCTGTCACTCTTAGAGGCCAATTTTCTTCACTACGTTGTTCCAAGTATCCAGTTTAATAAAATGGATCATAATTACAGCTTCTCCCCACTTGTATAGGTTCCTTATTGGCATGTTCTCCCTGCCATCAATGGTACTGCTGCCTAATCTTGTGAAACCGGAACCTCCATGTTCCCCATTGCCTAATCTTGTCGAACCGGAACCTTGGTGTTCCCCATTGCCTAATCTTGTCAAATCGGAACCTTCATGTTCCCCATTGCCTAATGTTGACGAACCGGAACCTTGCTGTTTCACATTGTCGAATTTTCTTGTACCGGAACCTTGCTGTTCCCTATTGCCTAATCTTGTCGAACCGGAAACCTGCTTCTCCCCATTGCCTAATCTTGTCGAACCGGAACCTCCACGTTCCCCACTGCCAGGTTTTCGCTGCCACCAATGATACTTCCGTCTAATCTAGTCCAACCTGCAGCATGTCCCTGGTGCAAAAAATGAAATGCCCCCAACCTCCCCCCACCTCACCCCCCCCCCCCTGTTATCAGAGCTGCCATCATTCATCTATTAACTGTTTCAGGGCCCCATACAGCCAAATAAAATGGGGCCTACACCCATTACTAGTTCCTATCTTTTAACATATTAGTGTGCCCCTTTGTGATTAGGGCCTCTGACAGGAGTACTGCCCTATTGGCCCCCTTGCCAGTTACCATGTGTTGTTTCCAATACCGGCATCTTCGTTTGTGTCAAAGGGGCTTTTGGGCCCCCTCAGGATGCAGGGCCCTGTAGTGGCTGCTACCGCTGCACGCCCTATAACTACGACCCTGACAGCTGAACCTCCTTCTTCCCGGTTGGGATCACATGTACAAAGCTTGCAAGCAAAGGCATAACTTGATGTTCTTGGGCCCTGGTGGGAAAAGTGAAATGGGGCTCCTGTCAGTTACCATGTGCCACAACCTCAAACAGTCACACTCCAAACTCAACTGTGGTGAAGACCAAAGAGCTGTCAACGGAAAACAGAAACAAATTTGTAGCCCTGCACCAGGCTGGGAAGACTGAATCTGCAATAGGCAAGCAGCTTAGTGTGAAGAATTCAACTGTGGGAGCAATATGGAAGACATACCACTGATCTCCCTCAAACTGGGGCTCAATGTAAGATCTCACCCCATGGGGTCAAAATGATCACAAGATCGGTGAGCAAAAATCCCAGAACCACACGGGAGGACCTAGTGAATGACCTGCAGAGAGCTGGGACCAACGTAACAAAGGCTACCATCAGTAACACAGTACGCCGCCAGGGATTCAGATCCTGCAGTGCCAGATGTGTCCCCCTGCTTAAGCCAATACATGTCCGGGCCCGTCTGAAGTTTGATAGAGAGCATTTGGATGATCCAGAATAGTATTGTAAGAATGTCATATGGTCAGATGAAACAAAAGTGGAAATGTTTAGTAGAAACTCATTGTGCGGAGGAGAGGGAATGCTGAGTTGCATCCAAAGAACACCATACCTACTGTGAAGCATGGGAGTGGCAACATCATGCTCTGAGGCTTTTTCTCTGCGAAGTGACTAGGACAACCAATCCATGGACATGAAAAAATGAATGGGGCCATGTATAGTGAGATTTTAAGTGCAAGCATCTTTCCATCAGCAAGGCCATTGAAGATGAAATGTTGCTGAATCTTTCAGCATGACAATGATTCCAAGCACACCACCAGGGCAATGAAAGAGTGGCTTCGTAAGAAGCATTTCAAGGTCCTGGAGTGGCCTAGCCAGTCTCCAGATCTCAACCTCATAAAAACCTTTGGAGTGAGCTGGAAGTCCGTGTTGCACAGCGGCAGCCTCAAAACATCACTGCATGGAGGAATGGACCAACATACTAGCAACAATGTGTGCCAACCTTGTGAAGACTTACAGAAAATGTTTGACCTCTGTCATTGCCAACAAAGGATATATAACAAAGTTTTGAGATGAACTTTGGTTATTGACCAAATACTTATTTCCCACTATAATTTTCCAATAAATTCTTTACAACTCAGACAATGTGATTTTCAGGATTTGTTTTCTCATTTTGTCTCTCACAGTTGAGGTCTACCTACAGTATGATGTTAATTACAGGCCTCTCTCATCTTTTTAAGTGGGAGAGCTTGCACAATTGGTGGCTGTCTGACTGACTTAATACTTTTTTTCCCCACTGTATATGTGGATCACAACAATGCACTGGTATATTTCAGCGTTATGTGGACTTAAAATCTGGCAAAATGACACTTCTTGGCATTGAGTAAGATTTAGGAACAGAGATAACTCTATTTCCTGGATATAAATCTGTATGACAATAACACATGGTATATTTAAAAGGTATTTCACCCCCAAAACTGCCAAAAATGAACTTTTCTCCACTCACTATAATTTTCACCAACCAACCACTATTTAAAAGATATTTCTTTGTATAGGAGATTTGGAGATGGTGCGTTATACAATTACTGAACCCCCAAAACTTCAGAAATGAACTTTTCTGCACACAAAATGATTTTCACCAAGCAACCACTATTAGAAATATATTTTTTTCTATAGGAGATTTGTTAACTGTATCTGATGCAATAGCTGTACCCCCAAAACTGCAAAATTGAACTTTTGGGCATTCAATAAAATTTGCACCAAGCAACCACTATTTGATTTCTTTCGATAGGATTGGTTAATGGTGTCGTATGCAATAGCTGTACCCCCAAAACTGCAAAAATGAACTTTTGGGTAATGAGTATGATTATATGAGTATGATGTATATGAGAGTTAGGCATTATGTGAACCTGCAAATGTTGTCAAATAACAGCTTCTGCGTGTGGGGAAGATGCAGCCAGCAAAGCAAAACTCCCTAACTATTGCTGTCTATGATTCCCTAAGCTTGCTATACACCCCCTAACTACCCACCTAATCTAAATTTTTTTCCTGTGTAAAATCACTAATAAACAAATCTTGTGTCTGCATGCATGCAAGCAAGCAAGCAGACAGAGAGTGAGCTGGAAAATGGTGCTCAGTATGCCATATATATATATATATATATATATATATATATATATATATATATGTCACGGACAGTGTCCGTTCCCCGACCATCTCCCCGGTGGTACCGGGGGCGAGTGACCCCGCGGTCCGTGCGCTGGGCCGTGGGCGCATTCGTTCCCCGAAGGTTAGACCACGAACCTCTGCCGCCTGCCCTGACCTACCGCCTGTCCCTGACTACGACTCTGCCTTATAATTTTGGTACCACACTCACCCTTGGCTACTGCCGCAAGCAAGTCCCACCAGGGAAGCATCCTGGTAGTTTCCCGCCGCAGCAAGTCCATCCCGCTTTGCGGCGGGCTCTGGTGAAAACCGGGTTCTACTTAAACTCCGCTCCCTGGTGTGCTTTCACCATCGCTTGCTGTGGTCTCTCGGATCCACTCCTGCTATCGTTACAGTAAGATCCAGCCATGGATCCTGCCTAGGGTCCCAAGCTCCGGTTGCTGCTACCGTCGAAGTTTGAAGGGGACTCCAAGCAGTGCCGAAATTTCATCACCCAGTGCTCTATGCACATTGAATTAATGGCGGACCAGTTTCCCACGGAGCGTTCAAAGGCAGCTTTCCTGGTCAGCTTGCTTTCTGGGAAGGCCTTGGCATGGGCTGCACCCCTGTGGGATCGGAACGAACCGGTGATGGCGGATCTACAGACCTTCTTCCAGGAGTTCCGCGGTGTTTTCGAGGAACCAGCTCGGGCGTACTCCGCCGAAACGGCACTTCGAACCCTGTGCCAGGGGGACTTGTCTGTGTGAGACTACGCGGTGCAGTTCCGAACCTTATCTACTGAGTTATCCTGGAACGAGGATGGCCTGTGTTCCACCTTTAAAAGGGGCCTCTCCAGTAGGATTAAGGATGTGCTGGCCACGAGAGACATCCCGTCCTCCCTCAGCGAGTAAATTCTGTTAGTCACCCGCATTGACGTGCGTTTCACAGAAAGACGAGAAGAGCTTCGGCAAGAACGTGAGGTAGCACGGCCACGCCGGTTTCCACGCCTGGCTCCAGTATTCCAGAGGCAGCCTATGCCCCGCCCGCTCCCCCACTGAGGAACCCATGGGGTTTGACCGGGCTCAACTCTTTTTGAGCAAAAAATTGGGCCCCGACGTCGGTAGGCAACCTGTGCTATACTGAGGCCCCTGGCACTTCCGGGGAATTGTCCCCACCCCCAAAACGTCCGGGAAACTTGCCAGCTAGGGTGTGGGGAGAGGCGTCCCTAGGTGAAATTCCTCCTCTCCACGTTGATGATGTGGGTTTTACAGTAGTGACCAATGTGGTCTCACTTTGGGTTTCCCCCCTTTTCCTGGCTCGCCGGGGCCCCGGTCACCGGGAGTGCAAGAAAAACTATACGTTCCACAGCCGGTCTCCTAACCCCCCCCCATTCCCCCCCCCCCCCCAAAAGAGAGACCCCTCGGTTCCCCTTTTTCGGCGATTCTCCTCGGGTTTCCCGTGGCTGCGACTCCATCCCTACTTAGTGGACGTGGGAGAACCATTCGCTGGGGCCTAACTGCCTGAGCCATTGTTGGTGGAAGCTCCCCCCCCCCAGTGCCTTCCCGGGCCCCTCCCCCATCCCGATTCCCCACGAACCATTCCCCGGGAAGACCGCTGAATACCGGAGTTTGCCAATGTTTTTTGAGAAAAAAAACCCGGAGATCCTTCCCCCTCATCGCCGGTTTATTGAATTCCGTTTCAACCTACTCCCCCGGGTACCACCCCTCCCGGGGGTGGGCTACCCCTTGCCCGCCCCAAAAAAATGAGCAATGTCAGAATATATCTGGGGAAAAATTCCGAAGGGTTCTCGAAAAACCTCCTCTCCCCAGGTGCGGGATTCTTTTTCGTGGAAAAAAAGGACGGTACTCAATAAGATCACGGGGGAAAAATCGGTACCCCCCTTTTGCGTTTTATCACAGATCTTTGAGCCCCCAGGGGGCAAAGTCTTCTCCAATCGGACTTGAGGGGGGCCCAAAACCCGATCCAATCCCTAAGGTCGGAGTGAAGAGGCCTTTAAACCCGGGACGGGCACTTTTTAAATCCTTGTCTGCCGTTTGGCCCGTGTAAAGCCCAGCCCTTTCCCGGTGTTCGTGAAACGACATCTTCAGGGAATTCCCATATAAATTGTGTTGGTATACCTGCACGAAAATCTTGGTATTCTCACCCGACCTGGAGACTACCCATCCTGTCCCCCAGGTTCTGGGGGCCTCTTGCAACCGTTTACCCAAGTTGGGGGAAAATCATCTTTTTACCAAATGCCTGCCTTTTTGGGTATATTATCTCTGACCCAAGGCTTGTGGATGGACCTGCAAAACTGTTGCTGTTTACAATGGGTACCCCCTTTTGGGTTTGGGCCATACAACGTTTTCTGGGGTTCTGCAACTTTAGCGGCAGTTCATTTTGCACTTTTCTACTTTGGGGGATTCCCCTTGTGCCCCCATGGAGAAAAAAGCTAACCCCCGAAATTGGCCCCCGGGCCCAGGAAACATTGTGAAACTGAAAGACTGCCTTTGCTTCTTGTTCTGTTTATCCTGCGCGGCCGGACCCCTGCAAAAGCCTTTTTTTGCTAGGAGACGCCTCATCTGTTGGGGTTGGTGCGGTCCTCACGCAAAAAAGGGGCCCAGGGGTAAAAAAGGTCACTTGCAGCTTTTTTCCAAAACTTCTTTTGGGGGGGGGGAAAGAAAATTATTGTCGGGACCGGGAGTTATTAGCCCAAATTTTTT
>JAODAL010028908.1:0-52546 GCA_025379985.1 Phyllomedusa bahiana | reverse complement strand
TTTTTGTGCAGGAAGGTACAGCAATTGATGCTGTACGTTGCTGCACAAAAATCATGGCAAAAATAGCGGTAAATGTGCGTTAAAATCGCGGTAATTACCGCGATTTTTGCCGCGATTTTTGTGCAGCAATGTACAGCATTAATTGCTGTGTCTTCCTGCACAAAAAACGCTTTGAAAAACGCATAAAAAACGCACCAAAAACGCACCGTGTGAAAGCACCCTTAATGGTTGGTAGGGGATCAAATACTTATTTCTCTCAGCAAAATGCAAATACATTTATATAATTTCTACTGTACAGTCTGATTTTCTGCATTTTATTTTGGATATTCTATCTCTCAATGTTAAAATTAACCTAGGCATAAAATTATAGATTGTTCATGTCTTTGTTTGGCCGAACTCCGAATTTTGAGAAATTCTGTCCAAACGCCAAACCCCATTAAAGTCAATCTGGAGATGATTAGGTTAATTTTTATACTAACACAGGTGAGCAGAAGCCGCAATTACCTTCCATAAGAGTAAAATGGATACGTGGATCAACTTAGTGAAGACAATTTGGCTCTAAGAGTCACAGAAAAAAATTCAAAGTCTAAAATAATTAATTCCTTTCAATGGCTAATTGAAAAGATGAGGACTGCATAGCTGTACGAGGTGCAGTGGTAGCAGCTGCTACGGGGTTTTTTTGACACGTAAGAAGATACCGGTATTGGAAATGACACATGGTAACTGGCAGGACCCCCCCCCCCCCCCACCACTTTTTTTCCCCCGGGCCCAAGCACCTGTCTTATATGGGGTGGCAACACGAACATCCCAATGGAAAACATGGAGGTTCAGCTGGCCGGCCCGTAGTTATAGGGGTGCAGTGGTAGCCTGGGCTGCCGTCAGTCATCTATTAACCATTTCAGGGCCCCATGCAGCTAAATTAAATGGGGCTCCCACTCATTACTAGTTCCTATTTACTCATTACTCATTACTAGTTCCTATTTTTAACATATCACTGAGCCCCTTTTGATTAGGGCCCCTGACAGGAGTTCTGCCCTATCAGCACACCTGGCACCCGTTTTACAGTAGCCTGACCCTAAAACCAGCAAAAATTACCTTTTGGACACTCAGAATAAAATTTGATGATGCTGCAACACTGACAGTTGGGCCAAAGCAGGGTGCCAACGCTGGAAGCGTAAGCTAAGATCTCGAGCCTTCCTCAGGAGACAGTCAGGACCCGGTAGCACTTGAGAAATGTCTGCCTATGCGAAAGCGTTTGCCCCTCCATATAAAATTCGAAAAAGCCTTACGTAGCACCATTACATTATTATTATTATTATTAGCATCATTTATTTTAGAGCGCCCTTGGTTCCAGAGCGCTGTACATTCAGGTTGCATACATAACATAGGTCAAACAAGTACAAAGGTGACGATTAATAACTAACAACTGGTACAGAAGGAGAAAGGTCCCTGCCCGTGAGGGCTTACGGTCTATAAGGAAAGTGGGAAGACACAGAAGGTGAGGGGCAGACATGTTTGTGTGGTGGAGTAGTAACAATAGGGTTTATTCTGCCACAGATATACGTTAGAGAAAGTCCCTGAGAGGTTGTGAGAGCAGTCTCTGCATAAGCTAATTTTAGACGTGCTCCTGACTTAATTTCCAGGTATTGCCATTGCATTAAAGAGGATAAATGGATTTGCTTAAGGTACTTTTTAATGAAGTTACCTTGAAAAAAGTATGAATGCGGTCAAAACACAATGCTAAAATCACAGTGAAATAGAAGACTGCCCCAAGCCAAGATGGATGACAGAAAAGAAAGGAGTGAGTAAGAAAAGAGGGGGGGAACGGGGAACAATGCCCAGGGGGAAAATTTGGGTTAAAAGGAAAGGAGGCAAAAAAAAATGAAACCCTTTACCAGAGGTGGGCGCATTACATAAAAAAAAAAAATAGCATTGCTAGTAAAAAATATGAAGCACTGCAAAACCCTGCTAATCTGGTTTTCACTTAAATAAAATAAAAAATTTTTCTTTCTGTTGAAAAATTGATTCTGGAACCTGAAAGACAAATGTAAAAACAGACAACAATAATGGAAAAACAGAGGGTCAGGAAAGTTCAAGGTAATAACCCCCTTGCGGTTTTCGGGAAAAAGTCCGGTGATGAGCAATTGAGGAATGTCTTGAAAAGTTCCTTGTATGTGATCATTCCTCAATTTTTAAAAGGGGGACAGTCTCGAACGGGCCTGATGAACGTCTTGGAGTCTCCTTGTCATGTGATGGTCACCCCCCCAAAACGGACTCTACCATCCTGCTGGGAAAAATCTTTGAAATGAGCCCCATGGGCCCAAGAATTTCTCTCTACTTTCTAGTTTTCATCAAAAAAATATCTCCCCCTTAATTTTTGGGTTTAAACCTGCCACTTTTTTTCTTAAATGGAGAAAGCCCAGATACTCTTTTTCCCATCGTCCAGAAAAATTGGGAGTGCTGAAAGTGTTTCCACCGTTTCAGATAGATGTTACCAGGGGAAAGGGCCCTTTCAGGTGACTGACACAGATCCAAGTTCTGTGGAGGAACGGGGAAAGGAAAAGGCGGGCTCGGGGGTCCGCAGATACGGAAAAAGAGGTCTTGAGTTGACTTTAGTGGACACCTCAGCTAGAATTGGTTAAGGTCTCATGAGTGAGCTTTGAGGAGTTAGAGTCTCCTAAACACGAGCCCAAAATCTTAGGTTATCCCTATCATTTTTTTCCCCAATTCCACCCATTTGAGAGGCATGAGGAGGGTTGAAGATCATGTAAAACCCGTTGTGGGCCAAAAAGTTCTGAACGGGTTTTAGAGTCTATTTGCAGTTTCGGCAGGACCTGTGAAGTTGGTTCCACAGTGGGGATCCAATTGCTTTCCCGGGCCCTTGATGGGGAAACGTCTCAGGCTTGATAAAATGGAAGTGTCCATGGATTCTATAACTTAAATATGTATAGCACGTACATCAGCTTGTAAACAACACCGCCCATTTTTGCTCTCAGCTGACCACCTCGGGTTTCTGGTGCAGAGATGCCCAAAAGGGCCCAAAAACTTCCCGGGGCCCAAATGGTAAACGGTGGCCAGGTCTTTCCTCTCAGCGGGAAGTCAGACATTTGCTGTTGCTGAATTTAAAAAAAAACAGTTTAAAGAGGAAAAAATCGCCCAAAAAATAATTTTATTAAATATATTAAAATATATATCACAGTCTATCTCAAAAAAACTCACAAAAAACGGGGGAGGCAAACAACAATCACAGGGGGTGGGACCAGAGTGAATACAAAACCTGGGCCCTATAAACCTGTATACCCTTACCTAACTAAAAAAAAGATGCAGGTAATCCCCAAAAAGGGGGGTTCCTGTCCGCCCTTGCCCAAATTCAAAAAACCCTTTTAAATTCCCTCATGGTCCCGTCCCAACATTTTCAATATCCGACATCATCAGGGAAGTAGGAAAGATGAAGGGGACCAAGTGCTGGGTATAGTAAACAAATCAATGGGCTGCAATAATGCAAGGTACGAAATTAAAGGGTAGGGTAGATACCTGATGGTATTTCCCTGCAGAAACAACATGACATGCCATGTTTTTTTAAAAAAAAAAAAAGGACCCACCTTCCCCTTTCATCAACAATACCCCCTTTTAGGTTTGCATGTAACCGTAAAACCCCCAGGCTGTGGGAATGCAAAAAAAAAAAACAAAAAGGGGGTAAGTAAACAAATAACCCCCAAAAAATCCCCCCCAAAACCCCAAAAAATACACCCATTTAAATTACTGTTTTGGGTTTTTTAGAAAATGTAAGTCTTTTCCCCCCTTTAAAAGGAAAGACAGCGCGTGTGTGTAGACCCGAAAACTGCGGCCGCGGAAGATAAAGGCGGCCTCACGGCGCCTCCGTACATCAAATAGTGCGCCAGGAGGGGGAACGCGCCGAGAAAGGTCCCTAGTTACAGCGCATGGCAGAGAGCATCGCGCCGAAATATATGCGGGCGCACAAGGGGAGAAAGACTGTGCAGGTGATTTTAAAACCATGCCATTAACAGTTAGTGAAAAACCCCTTTATTTTGGGAGGGAAAGAAACTGAAATCTGTTCCATTCTCCCAACGGACTTTGAAATTAGTTTTGGGTATTTGGTCAGCCAAATTTAAATTGATACAAAAGGTTAAAAAATAACAGGAGAAAAAAAAAATGATGATACACTTAAAATAGCTGCCCGAAATCCAACTGGTCACTTAACCCATTTGGTGCCCTTTTTATTTAGGGTAAATTTCAGAAACATTCCTTCTGCAGTAATAATCTGTCCAAATTTCCACGTCTTTGAGAGGGGGAAAATCGATCAATGCCCTCCCTTTGAGGCATTTGGGATTCCCTCCATGTATTGAATGTTATGACGGGATGGGGAATATCCCCCAAATGCTCCCCAATCCTACTCGTAGCTGTCTTTGGGTTTTTGCCCACATATCTCAAACCACAGTACAGGTTATCAGATATACCACATGTGGTGGTCTTGCGTTAATGAAACATTTAATTGATAGGGCTTTTTCCCCTGTGTCATTGGAGAACGTATTTGTCTTTTCCACAAAGTCACAGAAAGACAGTCCCCACATCTGAATAACCGTTGGTCTATTGCGACATGTCTTTCTTTGGGGTTTTCAAAGGGCTATTAAACCGACAGTCCTTCATTTCTTTCCCCTTTTATAGGGAAACGAGGGGGGGCCCCCCCCAACATAAAACCTCCAGATCGGGGGCCATTTCAACACAGCCAGTATTTGTTTAGGGGCTGTCTCACCGGGGGCCACATTGCAAAAGTGCCCATGATCGCCACCGCTCCTGACCCGGTTTTAAAATGAATTTTTGGTGTCACAGTTGAAAAACCCGGTCCCCTGTCAGTGCAGTTGATATGATTGTCTTAATATATAATCTGGGGAGCCCCTTAGTCAAAAACCCAAACTCAAAAATGTTTTGCCTCCCTTTTTGAATTCTTTAAGGAGGAACAATTACGTCGAAGACACATACGTCCACGTGGATCCCCCTTTTTTAAGGGGTATAGGGTGGCAACTCTCCCCCCAGTGGGATTTGTGGATGTGGGTTTTTGGTAGATGGTAAATTTTTTTAACTCCCCATCCTGACCTCGCCAATACCCATATCAAAGAATGGTAAAAAAATTTAAAAAAATCTCAAAAAGAAATCTAAGATTAAAAGTATTTAAAATTCAAAATTCTGTACAAACAGTAAATTCTTTTGGAACCCTTTAGATGATAAAGATATCGTCGAGAATCTGCCCACAGGGTATTGGCAGAAAAGGGGAGGGGGGGTCAGCGAAGATCACGGGCGTCTCCCACCGCCTAGGGACAGATTTTTCATAGGCCGGGGCACAAGAACTGCCCCGGCCGACCCCCGTAGCTGGTGGAAGACTCCCCAAACAAGAAATAATTCCTTGACTTGCGAAAACGTAACAAGTTTTTCAAAAAGTAAGCAATTGGTCTTTTTTCTCCCTAAAAACCCCAGGCCTACATCTCTTTAAAGCTCCCTCAGTGAAAATGTCTGTGGCCGTGGTGCTTGACCTTCATGATAATTGAGTGCGATGTGCAAGTGCGACATGATGGTGGCCAGAAATATGAGAGGATCTTTTCACAAATCTCTTAACTTGGCCCGTTCAGGCGACCACCAACCCTCAGAATACCATGGTGTAGGACTACTGGTTTCAAGTTGAAATCAGGGCTGGTTTTTGGATTGGTCCTGTTTGTTATGAAGACATTTTCAGGTTCGTGTATGAAAGGCACTCTGTGCACATTTTCGGATATATCATCTCACTTAGTGTTAATGTCTTCTGCAGAGAGTGCATTGTGTCACACGTGCATACAGACATTCGTATTTTCATCCTTGGCGGTGAAAGCATGTGCGATGTGAACTAACATTTGCGACTGGTGCCTACGAGCTTTAGCGATCTGGAGAAGCGTTTCAAAGCGGTGTTGGTGGTTGGTTTGGTGACTTGACCACCCCCCAATTTCATAGCCGGGACTCATTTAAGAATTGGTGATGAGGGTACTCAAATCAGGACAGTATCTCTGGAGCGTTGTCCGGGTATTGGAGACTGAAGTCGTCTTCACCAGATGTTTCTTCACTCTCGTTCACTGTATGAACTCTGGACCTGTCAGCATAGAGATTTTGGCAAGGGCATCTAAAGAGAAGATGGTTCTGATGGCACAGTCTGCAAGTTGAGGTGAAGATGATACATAGTGCCAACTGCTTAGGTTAGAGGTTTTTCTAATCCTTTTGATTGCAGTTTCTGACATAGACTTAGTAGCATTTTGTTAGGTTGTTTTTGTTACCAAGACAATCCTTGCTGTCAGTGTAGAAACGTATGTCATCCACATGAATATCTTGTAATGCTGATAAAGTCTGCGATCTATTACAGAAAGTACAGCGCCCACACTAAGTTCATGTCTTGGGATGGTTGTGATCTTGATTAGGAGCTTGTTTAGCCTTTACAATACAGGAATCAATCATGTATACTTTGCTGCATTGTCAATTACCTTCAGTTAGGGAAGTGGCAGCGATGGCCTCAGTTGATGCATATGTGAATATGGTGGAATTTCCCTTATCTGGCTGTGGTGTGGAGATCCTGGAATGTAGAAACGTAGTATGTGAATCCTGTACCAAGGCAGTCGAAGGGATTCTCTTCCAGGTCTCCACTTCCGTGCTTGTCAAGGGGCAGTGGGAGCTTCCCCAGTCCTCAATAGTCTCTGAGAGCTTGGCCTTAGTAGGAATTTGCCCTGTTCCAGTCAGAGGTCCTTCAAATCCGGCAGTGGATCTATAGGTTGTGCACCTATGAGAGAATCTCGTTTGTGGATATGGTTTTGGTCGGTACAATTATACCTGGAAGCCAAGAGAATCATTTAACAAGTCCATCTCAATAACACAGGACTTCTCTGCTCGGAGGTTGTCTATGCCAAGGTTCAAGTCTCTGAATTCTGTGCATCAATCGCTGGGTCTGAAAGGCTTCAGGACAGAAGTACTGTTGGAGGCCAATTTGTGTTAACCGCAGTCCAGCTTTAGACAGCTTACCTTGTGTCCTTTTTGAGCAGGTATTTGGCTTCTTCTGCTGTCAGCAGGTTTTGAGCGTGTCGTTCCAGTAGAATAGAAGTGCTCTTTCAACAAGTGTCGATGCCTACTTCCCAAACGCTGAAACTCCCATCAGCAGCAGTCCTGTGTAGGCCATTAGTAGCGACAGCAGGTGGAGGACTGTTACCACACACATGCTCCTTCATGCGGTACTCGATCCTTTCCTCGTTAGTGTCATTGCCTCTGTGCCACAGAAACCTGAGGTAATTTCGGTGGTCTTTCCGTAGAAGAAACAATGAAACATTTTATCAATGACAGCGGTAATTGGTGACTGTCTCCTTTCTGAATCTACTTGAGCAATACTACCTTGCAGTTGCGTCAAGTTCGGGCCTGTGAGGAGAACGTCGTTCAGGAATACGCAATGATGCTTTGATCTTGTGTCTAAAACCACCCCGTTCTGGTTGGGTTTTTTCGTGGGTGATAACACTCCAAAGGAAGGAAGATACCAGCCACTCTTCATGCTATTGCAAAAGTGGAGCTGGCTCTGCGTGGGTCTTTTTGAGAAATTCTTTTACATGGAGGCCACATTGTGTTCTTTCATCTATGGTTTGTTTCTTATGTTTCGTTTGCAAGGAGTTAGAATCTGGATATTGATTGTTCACGGTTGTTAGGAAGCTGGCTCTTTCAGATCAAAAGGGTAGGGTGAACCCGATGGTTAGAATTGGATCCTGAGGTAGCATTCTCTGTCCATTATTTTGATAAACTCTTTCTTCTTTATGGACAAGGCCTTCTTGTTGTCGTCTTTGTGTTGTGTGATACAGCCGCTCCTCCTAAGTAATCATAAGGGTAGGAATGTTGTTGGTGCCTTAATGAAATTTGAAAGTTTGCTCCTTACCCGTAATGATGGGGACATGGCTTGAAGTGGGTTGTGTGACCATTGTTGAGCAACAAAGTTTTATAGGGAGTTCACTAGATAGACGGTTATAGATTCCTATCCAAACACACTTTGCATTTGATTACCACAGCCTAGGTCATGTCTTTTTGGTATGGGGGCATCGTCGGGACCATTGCATTGTTGACGTTACCATTATGGACTCTCAGAATGTCTCTCCGAGCAGAGAAGGATGTCCATCGTTAATGTATATAGGAGGAAATTTCCTTTTGCCAGGTGTCTCAATTGGGGATGATGATAAGGCTGATTACAGGTGTCGGGAATTTCTTCATTTCATCAGGTATCTGGTCACATATCAATGAACGTTGTAGGGATTATTTTGGATTTTTCCTGTTAATTGGAGTAATGAGGTATCCAGTGCTCTTCTGCAAGAGTCTCTATGCGACCGGAGCAAGTGTTAGGGGGGTATGGTATTGCTTCTCACTTTATGCCGTAGATCTCAAAGAAAGGATCTTAGGCTCTTGCTGAGAGACTGTTGCTCCTTTGTTTCGTCTATTATGGCATATTATCATGGTTGGCATTGCTTGATTGCCCTTCTGGGTTAGTACAACTCACTAGACACACTTGGCACAGCACTTGGGGCCATCCTCTTGGTGACTATTTCCATGAAGTGAGGAGGAGACAGTGGTTGTAGATTGTAGCTGATTGCATCCCAGCCTGTGTTGTGAATAGTGTGTTGAGCGATTTGTTAAACAAGTTGAAATAGGGCGCGGGTTTTAGGTTTTTATGTTGATCAGATTTTTTTAGATCTCAGCGATAATTTAGGTTAAAATCTGTGCATTTTCTATTTATATGCGCCTTTTTCAGTGCTTTCCTGTCATTTTGGCGGACAGAAATTCAGCTTAGAGGATTTAGGCAGGGTGAGTCTGTGTGTGCGATGTACATGACTGGGATGTGTATGGTTGCACGGATTGCTGGAAAAATCACATGACTCGTTTTACATTGAAAGCCCTTCATGTTCTGCCTCAGTGTGTGTCAGCGTCTCATTTGGAGTAGACAGTGCGCTCTGCCTCTGTCCAACACGCTCAGCAAACAGATCAGATAAATTGTTCTATTTGTTTCCAGAGGACAGCTATACTTTTTATCTGTGAACTTTAGATCTTGGTTAGATTAGCGATTGGCAGGATTTTTTGGTAGTTTGGCTGAGAATTGAAAGGAGCAATTCTACGCTGTAAAGACTTGGGGGGGTGGAGGGGGCGGGGCAAACAAAGACAAATATACTTTAATGGATAGTGGATATATGTGCAGCTGAGGACAGTTTAGACATTGCATTGCTATGGCTTTTTATTAACAGTTTTCTGTTGAATTCATTAACTTTTAGTATGTTGGGCAAGCTGAAATTTGTTAGGACCTAAGATCTTTTCCTATTAAATTGCAGGTTTACTTTGTTAGGTGCAAAACTCTACTTTTATTATCTATACATTTCAGATCGTTGTTTTTTCATTTTGCCCAGTCCAGCTTTGTTGATAGAGGCACTTGCACTCAATTTTCAATACAGCAATTTATGTAGTCACGAAGGTGGGTGTAGTTTTTGGGTGCCAAAGAATACCGTTTATTATTCCGTTTATACATTTAGAACTGTTTTTCTCTTTTGGGCAGCTTTGTTGTGAGGCAAGTGCACTTAACATGTCTATAAGAATTTTGTGTGCACCGAGGGTATTTTTAGGTGCAAAAATTACAGTTGATTTTCCGTTTTTCATTTCAGATAAGTGTTTTTTCTACTTTTGGGAGGACACAGCTTTGTTGAGAGGGCACCTTGCACTATACAATTTCTCTAGTGCAATTTTGTCGTCACCGATGGGAATTTTTAGGTGCAAAAATACGTTTATTTTCGTATATTATTTTAGTTAAGTGTTTTCACTTTTGGGCAGGCCAGCTTGGTTGATTGAGGCACCTTGCTCTTATTTTTTCAAGTCAGCAAATTTTGTCGTCACCGCAGGTGTAATTTTTAGGTGCAAAAAATTACGTTTATTTTCCGTATACATTTTGTGTGGTCGTTTTTTACTTTTGGGCAGGCCAGCTTTGTTGATAAGGCACCTTGCATTGACATTTCAATACAGCAATTATGTCGTCACCGCAGGTTGTTTTTTTAGGTGCAAAAAGACCGTTTTATTATACGTAGACATTTCAGATAGGTGTTTTTTCACTTTCGGGCAGACCAACATTTGTTTTAGAGGCACATTGCAATTACTTTTCATGTCTGGCATTTTTTGTCGTCACCGCAGGGTATTTTTTGGTGCCCAATAAATAAAGTTTATTATCCTTATACATTTACAGATTAGGTGTTTTTTCACTTGTGGGCAGGCCAGCTTGTTTGATAGAGGCACCTTGCATCTAAAAATTTCATACAGCTATTTTGTCGTCACCGAAGGTAGTATTTTTAGAGTGCAATGAATACCTGGGTATTATCCGTTTTAAATTTCTGATATGTGTTTTTTTCAAATTGGGCAAGCTTGTTGTTAGAGGCACCTTGCACTTACATTTCAATTCAGCAATTTTGTCTCACGCAGGTGTATTTTTAGGTGCAAAAATATACAGTTTGATTATCAGATTATACATTTGAGTTACGTGTTTTTTCACTTTTGGGCAGCAACTGCTTTGTTGTTCAGTGGCACCTTGCAATTACATTTCTATTCAGGCACATTTTGTCGTCACCGCAGGTGTTTTATTTAGGGGCTAAAAATACAGTGTATTATCCGTATACATTTCATTTAGGTGTTTTTTTCACTTTTAGGGCAGGCCAGCTTTGGTTGATTGAGGCACCTTTGCACTTTACATTTAAATACAGCATTTTGTCATCACCGCTGGTGGATTTTTAGGTGCAAAGAATAAAGTTTATTATCCGTTACATTTCATGATTCATGTTCTTTCCACTTTTGCGGGCAGCTTTGTTGATAGTGGCACCTTGCATTTTCATTTCTATACAGCATTTTGTCGTCACCGCAGGTGTATTTTTAGGTGCAAAAAATACAGTTGATTATCTGTAATACTTTAAAGATACGTGTTTTTTTCACTTTGGCAGGGACAGCTTGTTGATAGAGTGCACCTTGCTCTTACATTTCACCTAGAGCAAAATTTTGTCGTTCACGCAGGTGAATTTTTAGGTGCATAAATAACGTTTATTTCAGTATACATTTTAGTTACGTGTTTTTTCACATTTGGGCTTGCCAGCTTTGTTGATAGAGGCACCTTGCTCTTTAAAATTTCAATACAGCAATTTTGTCGTCACCGAGGTGTATTTCTAAGGTGCAAAAAATACCGTTTATTATCCGTATACATTTCATATAGGTGTTTTTTCACTTTTGGGCAGGCCAGCTTTGTTGATAGAGGCACCTTGCACTTACATTTAAATACAGCAATTTTGTCATCGCCACAGATGTATTTTTAGGTGCAAAAAATACCGATTATTATCCGTATACATTTCAGTTAGGTGTTTTTTCACTTTCGGGCAGACCAGCTTTGTTGATAGAGGCACCATGCACTTACATTTCAATACAGCAATTTTGTCGTCACCGCAGGTGTATTTTTAGCTGCAAAGAATACCGTTTATTATCCGTATACATTTCAGATACGTGTTTTTTCACTTTGGGCAGCTTTGTTGATAGAGGCACCTTGCAGTTTACATTTCCAATACAGCAATTTTGTCGTCACCGCAGGTGTATTTAGGTGCAAAAAAATTCAGTTGATTATACGTTATACATTTCAGATACGTGTTTTTTCACTTTTGGGCAGGCCAGCTTTGTTGATAGAGGCACCTTGCAATTACATTTCAATACAGCAATTTTGTCATCACCGCAGGTGTATTTTTTAGGTGCAAAAAAAAAGACAGTTATTATCTCGTATACCATTTCAGTACGTGTTTTTTCACTATTGGGCAGGCCAGCTTGTTGATAGAGGCACCTTGCACTTAAATTTCACATACGCAATTTTGTCGTCACCGCAGGTGTATTTTTAGGTGCAAAAAAATAACGTTTATTATGTGTTCTCATTTCAGGTACGTGTTTTTTCACTTTGCCCAGTCAGTTTGTTATGAGTAGAGCCGACTCTGCACTTAAAAATTTTCAATACGCAGCAATTTTTGTCCTGTCACCGCAGGGGTGCTATTTTGTTAGGTGCAAAAATACCGTTTATCTTATAAGTATATATATGTTCTCGAGATACGTGTTTTTTTCACTTTTTTTGCCCAGTCCAGCTTTGTTGATAGATGGCACCTTGCACCTTTAAGTTTTAAATAACAGCAATTTTTGGCGTCTCCGCAGGTCTAGTCTTATGACGCGTTAGGTTGCGAAAAATACCGTTTTTTATCCGTGATAAGCATTTTCAGATTTTCGCGCTTGGTTTTTTTTCCACTTTTTGCCCAAATTCAGTCACTCGCTTTGTGTAGAGTGGCTACCTTGCACTTTCAAATGTTCAATACGAGCAATTTTGGTGTGTCACCGTAGGTCTATTTTTATCGGTGCTAGTAAAAATACCGTTATTTTTCCGATTAAAATTTCAGGTACTGTGTTTTTACTTGTGTGCGCAAGTGTGTAGTTTGTTCCGCGATAGAGGACCTTGCATTAGAAATTATCTATATATTGCAGCAATTTGTCGCGTCACCGCAGGTCTATTTTTTGTGGTGCAAAAGTAATAAAGTTTATTATCCGTATAAATTTTCATGTATAGTTGTGTTTTTCACCTTTGGCGCAGTCCAGCTTTGTAGATAGAGGCGCCCTTGCACTTTAAAATTTCAAATACAGCGCAAATTTTGTCTCTACCGCCATGTTCATTTTTAGGTTGCAAAGAAAATACCGTTTATTAATCCGATATACCTTTCAAGATAGCGATGTTTTGTTCACGTTTGGCGCAAGTCAAGCTTTGTGAGAGTAGGCACCTTTCACTTTTAATTTCAATAGCGCAGCAATTTTTGGCTGTGTTCAACGCAGGTTTATTTTTAGGTGCATAATATACTCGTGTTTTTCCTTATACATTTCTAGATAGTTTGTTTTTTTTCACTTTTGCACAGTCCAGCTTTGTTAATAGAGGCATTCTTGCACTTAAATTTCAATACAGCCAATTTTTTGGCGTCACCGCAAGTCTATTTTTAGGATTTGGAGGTGTTGTTTTCGGCATCGTGATATGCTGTATATGTGTTGTTCTATATTGCAACAAAATACCGTTTTATTTAATCCGAGTCTACATTTCTGAGGATACGTTGTTTTTTCACTTTGGGCGCAGTTCGCAGGCTTGTTGATACTAGACACCTGTGCACTTAAATTTTTGAAAATCAGCAATTTGTGTCACCGATGTCTAAATTTATGCTGCAAAAAATTACCGTTTATTATCCAGTATAGATTTCTGTACGTGTTTTTCAACCTTGTGCAGTCCCATCTTTGTTGTTAGAGGTACTTGCACTTAATTTGACATTCTGGCAATTTTGGTCCTTTGCACCCCAGTGGTCTAATTTTAGGTTGCAAAAAAATAAGAAAACCATTTAATTATGTGTCTACATTTCGATACGTGTTTTTTCACGTGTTTGCCCATGTCCAGCTTGTGTTGTTATGAGGCACCTTGCACCCTTAAATTTCAGTGTACAGCAATTTTGGCTGGTCTCACCGCAGGTGTCTATTTGTTAGGTGCACAAAAAAAATCTGTTTATTATCCGCTATACATTCTGAGATAGTGTTTTTTTGCACTCTTTGCCAGTCCGCTTTGTGGATTGAGGCACCTTGCACTTAAATTTCAATATCAGTAATTTTTGAGCGTCAGCAGGTCTATTTTGAGGTGCAAAAAATACGTTTATTATCCGTTATACATTGTCTGATAACAAGTGTTTGTTTTTTTCACTTTTGGCCAGTCCAGCTGTTGTGATAGCGTCACCTTGTCACTTAAATTTCAATTACAGCTTATTTTCGTCACCGCAGGTCTGTATTATGTTATGTCTGCAAAAGAAAATAACGTTTTATTCATCCGTTTGTTTACATTTTCAGATAGGTGTTTTTTCACTTTTGCCCCAGTCCAGCTTTTGTTGATAGATTTTCAACTTTGTACTTACCTTAAAATTTTCAATACGACAGCTGATTTTGTCGTCACCACAGGTTATTTGGTAGGTGCAAAAATACCGTTTATTATAAGTTTATACATTTCTAAATAGGTGGTTTTGTTTCAATGTTTGCCCTAGTCCAGCTTTTGTTTGATTTAGAGGCACCTGACTTAAATTTCTCAATACAGCGAATTTTTTTTTTTTTTTTTTGGCATCACCTGCAGTCTATTTTTAGGTGCAAAAAATACCGTTTATTATCCTGTTTTCGCATTTTCAGATGACGTATGTTTTTTCACTTTGCCCAGTCCTGCTTTGTTTGAGTAGAGTCACCTGTGCACGTTTATAATGAGATACAATTCAGTCAATTTTTAGACGTCACCGAAGGGTCTATTTATTAGGTGCAAATAATACCGTGTATTCATGCCGTTATTACTTTTCAGATACGTCGTTTTATTAGCACTTTTGCCAGTCAAGCTTGTGTTGATATGATGGGCACCTTTGCACTTTAAATTTCAATTGTGCAGCAATTTTTGTCTCGGTCATCTGTCTTGGTCTATTTTACGGTTGCAAAAGAAATAGCGTTTATTATCGTATTACATTTCAAGATTATGCGTGTTTTTTTCACTTTGGCAAAGTTCCAGCCTTTGTGTATAGCTGGCACCTTGCGCATGCTTTAAGTTTTCAAAAAGCCAATTGTTTGTCGTCACCGCTGGTCTATTTTTTAGGTGCAAAAAATACCGTGTTATTATACCGTATTTTCTATTTCAGATACGTCGTTTTTTCACTTTTGCCCAGTCCAGCTTTGTGATAGAGGCACCTTGCGCACTTGAGTATGTCACTTAAGCAATTTTGTCGTCATCGCAGGTCTATTTTTTAGGTGCAAATGAAAAATTGACGTCTTATTATCCGTATCCATGATCAGTGATACGTTGTTTTTTCACTTTGGCAAAGTCCAGCTTTGTGTGATAAGGCACCTTGCACTTAAATTTCAATATAGCAATTTTGGTCGTCAAACCGTAGGTTCTATTTTTAGGTGCAAAAATACTCGGTTATTAGATTCCGTATAATTTCAGATAGTGTTTTTTCACTTTTGCCCAGTCTAAGCTTTGTTGATAGAGTCAACCTTTGCACTTAAATTTGTCAATACGCAATTTTGTTGTCCACTGCAGAGTGTGTCTATTTGTTAGGTGCACAAAAAATACCGTTTTACTTATCCGAGTAATAAATTTGGCAGATACGGTGTTTGTCACTTATTGCGCCAGTCGCACGCCTTTGTTGATAGAAGGCTCTGGCACTTTAAATTTCATTACAGCAATTTTGGCATCACTGCAGGTCTGTGATTTTTAGGTGCAAAAAATACGTTTTTTTATCCGTTATACATTTCAGAGGGTTGTTTTTTTTCACTTTTTTGCTCCAGTCCAGCTTTGTTGATAGAGTCACCTTGCACTTATATTTTCATTACAGCCTAAGTTTTGTCGTCACCGCCAGGTCATTTTTGGTGCAAAAAATATTCGTTTATTATGTCCGTATATATTTCAGATACTGTGTTTTGTCACTTTTTGCCCCAGTCCAGCTTATGTTGATGAGTCACCTTGCCACTTAAATTGTTCAATACTAGCAATTGTCTGTCGTCAAACGCAGGTCTATTTTGTTAGTGTTGCAAAAAATAATAAGTTTATGTATCCGATATACATCGTCAGATACGTGTTTTGTCACTGTTTTGGCCCAGTCGCCAGCTTTGTTGATAGTAGGTCACCTTCGAAGACTTAATATTTTCTATACAGCCAATTTTGGCTTGACCGCAGGTCTATTTTTAGGTGCAAAATAAATTACAGATTTATTATCCGAGTATTGTATTATTAGCATTTTCTGATACGTGTTTTTTCACTTTGCTGCAGTTCCTGAGCTTTGTTGATAGAGGCACCTTGCACTTAAAATTTCAATTACAGCAATTTTGGCGTTCAATGCAGGTCTATTTTTAGGTGCAAATAATACGTTTATTATCCGTAAACATCTGTGCGATCATCGTGTTTTTTCTGACTTTTGGCGCAGGTCCAGCTTCGTGTTGATAGATGCACTTGCACTATAAATTTCAATATAGCAATTTTGTCGTCTCATCCGGAGGGTCTAAGTTTTAGGTCGCAAAAATACCGTTTATTATTCTGTATACGATTTAAGATAACGAGTTTTTTTTCACTTTTGGCGCAGTCGCATTTGTTGATTTAGGGAGGCACTTGCACTTAAATATTAAATACTAGTCAATTTTCGCGAGTCAACGCAGGTCTATTTTTAGGTGCAAAAAAAATATCCGGTCGATTATTCCGTTTACATTTCAGGATACTGTGTTTTTTTCACTTTTGGCCCGTCGTCGCAGGCTTTGTTGCAAGAGGGCACCTTGCACTTAAAATTTCAATACAGCAATTTTGTGTCCACCGCAGGTCTATTTGTTAGGTGCAAAAAATACCGTTTATTATCCGTATTACATTTTGATACTGTTTTTTTTTTCATTTTGCCCGTCCAGTCTTTGTTGATAGTCGGCACCTTGCACTTTAAATTTCAGATTACACAAATTTTGGCGTGTGACGCATTCAGGCTTCGATTTTGTAGGTGCAAGAAAATACCGTTTTTTCATTCCGTATACATTTCAGATTTCGTTGTTTTTTCACTTTTTGCCCAGTTCAGCTTTGTTGATAGATGGCTCTTGCACTTATATTTTCGCAATACAGCGCAAATTTTGGCGGTCACCGGCTAGCAGAGGTCTATTTTTAGGGTGCAAAAAAATACTCGGTTTTATTAATACGGTTATACATTTCAGATTACGTGTTTTTTTACTTTGGCGCAGTTCCTCAAGTCCAGCTTTGTTCGATTGAGGCATCACCTATCCTTTAAATTTTCAATACAGCATATTTTGTTCGTCACCGCAGGTCCTATTTTTTAGGTGCAAAAATACCGTTTATTATCCGTGATATTACTGTTTCAGATACGTGTTTTTTTCACTTTGGCGCAGTCCAGCTTTGTTGTGTAGTGGTCAACCTGTTTGTACCTTAAATTTCTATACAGCAAATTTTCGGCCCTTCAACGGCAGGTCTTATTTTAGGTTTGCAAAAATTACGTTTTTATTATCCTTATCATTCAGATACGTGTTTTTTCAACTTTTGCCCAGTCCAGCTTTGTTTAATATGAATGAGGCATCTGTTCACTAAAATTTTCATTCAGTCAAATTTTGGCGTCACCGCAAGTCTATTGTTGACGCGTGCAAAAAATACCGTTTATTATCCGTCTACATTTCCAGATACGTTGTGTTTTTTCGCATTTTGCGCATCGTTCCAGCTTTGTTGAGATACAGAACACTCTTGCACTTAAGTTTGAATACAGGCAATTTTTTGTTTCGTCAACCCGCATGTCTAAATTTAGTGTGCAAAAAAATACCTGTGTGTATGTATCCATATTACATTCCAGATAGCTAGTGTTTTTTTCACCTATTGCCAGTTCCAACTTGTTGATAGAGGGAACCTTGTGCACTTACAATTTCATATACTAGCTAATTTTGTCGTCACCGCAGGTCTATTTTTAGGTTGTGCAAAAAAAATAATATCCGATTATTTGATCCGTTATACTTTTCAGATACGTGATTTTGTTTCACTTTTGGCGCAGTCAGCTTAGTGATAAGAGCACCTTGCACTTAAATTTCACAATTACCAGCAATTTTGGCTCAACGCAGGTCTTTTTTTAGGTGCAAAAATACAGTTTTATTTTCCTTGTATAACCATTTCAGATAGTGTGTTTTCACTTTTGCCCAGTCCAGCTTTGTTTAAAGATGTCATCTTGCACTTAAATTTCGAAGTTTACATGCAATTTTGGGCGCCACCGCAAGTCTACTTTTAGGTGGCAATTGAAAAATACCGTTTATTATCTGTCGTAATTTCAGATAGTAGTTTTTTTCACTGTTTGGCGGCAGTTCTCATTCTTTGTTTGATACTGGACCCTTGCACGTTAAATTTCGAATACATGAATTTTGGTGTCGTCACGCATGTCTAAATTTAGGTGCAAAAAATTACCGTTTATTATCCATATACATGTTCGATACGTGTTTTTTCACCTTTTGCCCAGTTCCCAACTTTGTTCGATAGAGGCACCTTGCACTTGGAAATTGTATTCCGCAAATTTTGTCTTCACCCCAGGGTCGTAATTTTAGGTGCAAAAATAATACCATTTATTATGTGTATATATTTCAGATGACGTGTTTTTTCACTTATTGCCCCAGTCAGCTTTTGTTGATAGAGGCACCTTTAGCAGTCTTAAATGTTAAATACAGCAATTTTGGCGTCAACAGCTAGGTCTATTGTTAGGTGCAAAAAATTTACTGTTTATTATCCGTATTATACATTTCCAGATAGGAGTTTTTTCACTGTATTGCCCAGTCCAGGCTTTGTGATAGAGGCACCTTGCACTTAAATATCTCGAATAATCAGTAATTTTGGCGTCACCGCAGGTCTATTTTAGTGTGCAAAAAATACCCGTTTATTATCCGGTTATACATGTTTCATGATACGATGTTTTTTCACTTTGCCCAGTCCAGCTGTTTGTTGATAGAGTCACCTTGTGGCACTTGTGTAAATTTCAATTACAGCTGATTTTGTCGATCTCCGCAGGTCCGATTTGTTAGGTGCAAAAAAGAAAAATACCGTTGATTTCCGGTTACATTTCAGGATATGGTGTTTTTGTCACTTTTTGCCCATGTCCAGCTTTTGGTGATGTGAGTTCTACCTTGACTTAAATTTCAATACAGCAATTTTTTTGTCGGTACCATGAGGTCTATTTGTTATGGTGCAAAAAATACCGTTTATTATCCGTTTTATACATTTCTGAAATAGGGTGTATTTTCACTTGTGTTGCCCCAGTCCAGTTTGTTGATTGAGGCGTCTGTGCACTTTAAATTTTCATGACAGCAAATTTGCATCGCACCGCAGGTCTATTTTTAGGTGGCAAAAATACTCGTTTGTATTATTCTGTATTACATTTCAGATACGGTGTTTTTTTCACTTTTGCTCAGTCAGCTTTGTTGATAGAGTCACGTCTTGCACTTAAATTTCCAATACGCAGCAATTTTGTCGTTCCACCGCAGGTATTTTTTAGGTACAAAATTTACCTGTTTATTATTCGTATACATTTCAGATACTGTTTTTTTTCATCTTTTGCCCAGTCTCCAGCGTCGTTGATTAGAGGACACCTTGCACTTAAAATTTGTCATATACAGCAATTTTGTGTCATCGCAGGGGTCTATTCTTTAGTGTGCAATAAAATAATATACTGCGTTTATTATCCGTTATTACATTTCAGTAATGTACGTGTTTTTTGTACACTTCTGGCAAAAGTCCAGCTTTGTTGTTAGAGGCCACCTGTTGTCAGTCTTAATTTCAATTACAGGCACATTTTGTCGTCACTCGTGTACATGTCTATTTTTAGGTGCAAAAATATCGTTTATTATCGTTACATTTCTGATTAGTGTTTTTTTCATTTTGCCCAGTCTTAGCTTTGTTGAATAGAGTCTCCTTTGCACTTATAGTATTTCAAATACAGTCATAAGTTTGTTTGTTGGTACCGCGAAGGTCTATTTGTTAGGTGTCAAAAAATTACTGTGTTTATTTATCCGTTTATACATTTCAGATTAGCGGTTTTTTCACTTTGCCTAAGTTGCACAGCTTTGTTGATAGAGGCACCTTGCACTATATGTTCAATACAGCAATTTTTGTCGTCACCGGTCTATCTTTTTTAGGTGCAAAAAAATACGTTTATATCCCGTTTATACATTTTGATACGTGTTTTTATCACTTTTGCCAGTTAAGCCTTTGTTGATAGAGTCAACCTTGCACTTTAACTTTCAATACTGTCAATTTTGTTGTGTCATTTGCAGGTTCTTTTTTGTTAGGTGCGAAAAAAAAAATACGATTTTTATCGTATACATTCAGATACGTGTTTTTTCACGTGTTTTGCCCAGTCCAGCTTTGTTGATAGAGGTCTCCTTGCTACTTTAAATTTCCAATACAGCAATTTTTTGGCATCACCCGCAGCGTCTATTTTTTAGGTGCCAAAGTATATACCGTTTAATTATAAGTATATCATTTCAGGGATACGTTGTTTTTTTCACTTTTGCCCTGTCCTGCTTTGTTGTTTGAGTTCACCTTGCCACTTATAATTCAATACAGCAATTTTGTCGTGTCACCGAGTGGTCGCTATTTGTGTAGGTGCAAAAAAATACGTTTTTATCCGTATACATTTGCAGATACGTGTTTTTTCATTGCCCGAGTACCAGCTTTGTTGTGAATAGAAGGCACCTTGCACTTAATTTCATATACAGCAGATTTTGTCCGTCATCGCAGTCTATTTTTTTAGGTGCAAAAAATTGACGTTTATTATCGTATACATTTCAGATTTATCGTGTTGTTTTTCACGCTTTCGGCATAAAAGTTGTCCAGCTTTGGTGATAGAGGCATCTGTGCATCTTAAATTTCATTACAGCCAATTTTGGTGTCGTCACCGAGGGTCATATTTTTAGGTGGCGCAAAAAAATCCTGGTTTTTATTATCCGTATCATGTTTCAGATACGTGTGTTTTTCACTTTTGCCCAGTCTAGCTTTGTTGATCGTGTCACGCTTGCTACTATAATTTCAATACCACGTCAATTTTTGCTGTCAGTTGAGGTCTTATGTTTGTTAGTGCAAAAAATAATCGTTTTATTATCCGTTTATTCATTTAGATCGATGTACTCGTGTTTGTTTCAGAGACTTTTGCTCAGTCAGCTGTTTGTTAATGATGGCTCTTGCACTTAAATTTGCATTTACTAGCATTTTGGTGTACCTGCAAGTCTATTTTAGGTGCAGAAATAATACCGTTTTATTATCCTGTTATTAACATTTCGATACGAGCTTTTTCACTTTGGGCGCAGTCCAGCTTTGTTGACGACAGGCACATTGCACGTTTAAAAATTTGAATACTGCAATTTTGTCTTCAACGGCATGTCTAAATATAGGTGACCAAAAAATAGATAGTTTATTAACCTAATATGACTATCTGTCATGTTACGTGTTTTTCACCTTTTTGCCCTGTCCAACTGTTGTTGATAGAGGCACCTTGTCACTTAATTTTTGAATTTTTGCATGCATATTTTGTCTTCAACCCCAGTCTAATTTTAGGTGTCAAAAGAATACCATTTTATTGCGTATACATTTCAGTTATACGTTGTTTTTTTCACTGTTTTGCCAGTCCCAGCTATGTTGATAAGAGGCCACTTGCACTTAAATTTCAATACGCAATTTTGGCCGTCACCGCAGCGTCTATTTTTATGGTGCAAAAATACCGTTTATTATCCGTTTGTTGACATTTCAGATATCGTTGTTTTTTTCACTTTTGCCAAGGTCCAGCTGTTTGTTTGATAGGAGTTCGCACCTTGCAGTCTTAAATTCAATTACAGCAATTTGTCCAGTCACCGCAGGTCTATTTTTTTTTTTAGTTCAAAAAATACGTTTATTATCAGTTTATTTTATACATTTCAGATACGTGTTTTTGTTCTACTTTTGCCCAGTCCAGGCTTTTGTTGATGTGAGCACCTTACACTTAAATTTCAATACAGCATATTTTGTTATGATTATTAGAGATTTGAGAATAGCTGTGATTTTGTGCGTTCACCCCATTGCAGGTTTCTATTTGTTAGGTGCAAAAAAATACCGTTTAGTTATCCGATATCATTTCAGATACGGGTTTTTCACTTTTGCCCCAGTAGTCCAGCCTTTGTTGATAGAGGCCACCTCACCTTGCATTAAAATTTGATGATCAGGCAATTTTGTCGTCCACCGCAAGTGTTCTATTTTTAGCTGCAAAAAAATACCATTTATTATCCCGTTTACATTTCAGTTACGTGTTTTTTTCACACTTTTGCTGTTCAGTTCCAGCTTTGTTAATAGAAGCACCTCTGCACTTAATGTTTCTATATAACAGCAATTTTCGGCGTACCGCTAGGTCTATTTTTTAAGTGGTGCAACAAATTACCGGTTATTATCCGTATATACATTTCAGTAAGTGTTTTTTTTTCACTTTGGCGCAGTCCTAGCTTTGTTGATACAGGCATCTTGCACTTAAAAATTTGAATTACGCAATTTGTCGCACCGATGTTCTAATTTGTTAGAGTGCCCAAAAAATTACCTGTTTATTATCCGTATATATTTTTTTCAGGATACTTGTTTTTTTTTTTTCACTTTGCAGTCCAGGCTTTGTTGATAGAGTTGCACCCTTGCTATCTTAAATTTGATTTCAGCAATTTTGTCGTCATCCCAGGTCTAATTTTAGGTGCAGTAAAAAATACCATTTTATTATGCGTTGTTATACATTTCAGAATACGTGTTTTTTTCCACTTTTGCCCATGTCAGCTTGTTGATAGAGGCACCTTGACTGTTAAATGTCGTATACAGCAATTTTGGGCGTCACCGCCAGGTCTATTTTTTAGGTGTAGCAAAATAAAATTAAGTTTTTTTTTCGTTATTATCTGTTATATCATTTCAATAATGTGTTGTTTTTCACTTTTGTCCCAGTTCCAGCTTTGTTGTTGTAGAGGTCACCCTTACACTTAAATTTCAGAATAAGCCAGCAATTTTGGCGGTCACCGCAGGTGTAACGGGGTTGCGCTGTCGTGTCGTGGTTCGGACCACGATCCGCACCGCGTTCCCGCGGCGTGGTTCCCGGCTTGGGGGACGGGTGGGCCCGCGGACCCGCACTGCGTTCGTGCGTCCACCCCTGTCCCATTGCACTCACCTGTGGGCCTCGCTCCCTGTCCGATCCTGTCGTCCCCCTGCGGCCGTTGCCTTGGCCCAATGGCGCGTTGCGACGCAACCTAGCTGCTGTGCCTGCTTTCTTTTAGCTGGGGCGCCTGGTACACGTGTACTGTTTTTAACAGGGACAGTGCGCCGGTTAATTGGGTAATTAGTCCTGGCGCTGTCTATATAAGTTTTGCACCATGTCATGTCCTGCTGGATCTATCTGCACGTGCCTTAGCTGTAAGCGATTCACCATAGAGTCGTTGTTCTCGCCCCTACCGTTGGTACTAGACCTCTTGCTAATTTCTTCCCCGATCCGAACCTACTGACGCCTGCCTTGTACCTCCCTGCTGTAGCCGTACATGACCACGAAAGACCTTGTCCGCCTGCCTAGACCTTCTGCTGCCCACGATTTGAGATTCCGACTACGCGCTCTGTACCTCGCGAGCTGCACCTCGGCCGTCCACCTGCTAAGCAAGTCACGTTCAGGGGTGGACGGACCTGGTAGGCCTCACGCCGGCGCAAAGCAATGTCATCCCGCTTTGCGGCGGGCTCTGGTGAAAGACAGGGGGCTACTTAGATTTCCAGTTTCCCTGGCGTGGATTAATACTCTATCGGCTTGCGGTGGTCCGGCGGATATCTCGATGACTACCCAGCAGCTACATGATAGATCCAGCCATGGGTCCCGCCAAGGTGGACCCTGCAAGGGTCATCGCGGTTCTTACGACGTTGGTTGCCCAGCTATTCGCAGCGTAAATCGCACAACAGGCAAAGCATAGTATTGGGTCAGCTTCTCCGCCATGATGCGTCAGCTACTTGGATCCCAGCAACAGCCTCCACCTTGCGGCGCCACGTCGGTGACTAGTCTTACGTCAGCCGTTCCTTTTGGTACGTGGGGACCCCAAGACTTCGGTCTTCCCCTTAACATCAGGCTTTGCGTGGGGATTCCCAAGCTCGTTCGGGGGTTTCATTAACCAGTGCTATATGCTACATACGAAAACTGATGGCGGATCGAAGTTTCATGTGCTGGAGGGTCTAAGGTGGCCGTTCGTGGTTTGAGTCTACTATCTTGGGAGAAGGCCTGCTTCCTGGCTTGGGCGCAACTCTCTCTGGCGACAGGATACGTACCATGTGCGACTGCGGATATCAGACCTTCCTCCAGGAATTCCGCAACGTGTCTTCGAGGAGCCGGCACGTGCTTCCTCTGCTGAGGTCAGACTCTTGAACCCTTCGTCAGGCGATGCTCCTCGTGTGGGTGACTATTGCGGTGACAGGTTTCGCCGTATTTGCCTTTCGGAGCTCATGTCTGGAATGATGCACGCCCTCTGTGCCACTTTCAAAAAGGGGCCTGTCCCGGCGGGTTTTTTAAAGACGCTTTGGGCGCATCAAGGAGAACTCCCCATTCTCCTGATAGGTGAATAATTCATCTAGAAATACCCGTATTGATGTTTATAAGGTTCGCAGAAATGGCAGGATGGAGCTGCGTCAGGAAAGAGTACACTGCACGCCCCCATCGGTCGGTTTCATCTGGCTCCCGGTTTGTTCATGCAGTCCTACATTACTTGTCTCCTTCCAAGCTGTCTGAGGGTGGAATCCATGCATGTGGACCGAGCCCAGTTATCGGGCAGTGAGCTGATCCGTCGTCCGAAAATTCGAGAAGTGGTCTATGTCTTATGCGCCCAGTACCGGACCATTTCCGATAGAAAGTTGTCCGCTATGTCCCTCTAGCGTCCGGGAAACGCTCTACTCCTGGAGCCGTTAGGGATGAGGCTGCGGTCCTAGGTGCGTTTCTTCCTCTCCACGTTTGATGATAGCACAGTGTGAGGTGACATCTGATGCTTGGTTCTTCGTTCTCGGTGTTCTGCCTTCCCTGGATTCGGGTCTGCAGGGAACTTCATCCTTGCTCATTGGTAAACCCGGTTCGGCATACCTTGTAGTCACGGTTGGAGAAGGCCGTCTGGCTGTATATGCTTCCTAGTCAGTGGGGAGCTCCTCGTGACCCCATCCAGACATTGTACCTGGGCCGGTTTGACACTCCGTGTGGTGGGCTTCGTGCTATAAGGAGAGAAGATCACGGTTCCATGTTCTGTATCGTGCTTCCTACGCGGCTATTCTCTCTTGGGGGCTTTCCCTGTGATGCAAAGTCATGCCCCTTCCGACTCGCGATGGAAGACCAGGTCCCCGATTAGTCCTGCGTTGGGGAACGGGAATGGCCAGTAATTGTTGCTTGGAGAGTGCCTACGCCCAGTGCCTCCTAAACTTCTCCGCTCCGCTCGTCTAACCGTTCTCAAGGCCTGACGGGCGAGAGTTGGAAGTTATCAGGACTTTGGGGGATGTTATGCTTCCGAGCAAAGATGGATGAATACGCTGCCACCACTTCGGGCCGTTGACGATCTGTTCTACTTGAATCTCCTGTGCCAGGAACCAGTCACCCCGGGAGGAATTGTCAGGCCAATGTTCAGCTTCATTCGGGAAGATTCTGCAAGAAAGGATTCATTCGTAGTACATTCTCACCAGCCAGTCGCGGAGTTATTTCTTCGTGCAGGAAGAGAAGTGATGGTTCCTCCGTTCCGTGTATTGACTTACATGGGGGGTATAAATTAAAGATCCCGTAAAATACCTCTTTTACTCTCTCCCACTGGAAACTCAGAGCTTGTTGACCCGTCTCAAGGGGGGCTAAAGTGTTTTCCAAGTTGGGATTTGCGAGGAGCCTATAACCTCTATCCGTATTCGGTGAGGGGTGATGTGTGTGGAAGACGCGCGTTTAATACCCGAGATGGACTATTTTGAGTATTCTGTGATGCCTGTTTGGGCTCTGTAACGCTCCCAGCGGTGTTCCAAGAGAGCTCGCTCCAATCTTGATGTCTTCGGGTCTCTTGTACAACCTGTGTCATAGTGTACCTAGATGATCATCCTTGATTTTTCTCTCTGGATCTTCGGACTCACGGGCTCAAGTACGCAGGATTCTGCATACGTCTTGCGCAGCAAACCTATCTGTACGCCAACGCTGAAAAGAAAATTGCTTATTCCATTCGGACCAGTCTACCTTTCCTCCGGGCTACATAGTCTCGGCTGAAGGCTAAAGATGGCACAGCGATCTATTCTCGCGGTATACAGTGGCCCTGTTCCTGTCGAGTCTCTTTTGGGCAATTGACAGCACTTGCCTGGCTTCGCGAACTTAATAACGTACCGACAATTGATTCCCCACTTCTTACACCTTGGTGGCTCGTATCGAGTGTCACTTGTATTGTGAAGATATGAACTCGCGATGAGGACTGGCCTCCAGGGTTCCGTAGGAATGGTACCGTTTGTGGATCTAAAGACGGCCTTCTCCACAGCTTCCTGTTATTGGTCCGGCCTTGATTCGGAGGGGCCCGTTTCCTTGGAGGTTGGATGGCCTCTTCCGTGGGGGCCAGGGGCGGTCCTCGCCGCAGAGGCTAAGCTTCGCGCGCAAAGGCAAGGTTCTCCAAATGTGGGTTCTTCTCAAAGACCTTTGTTCTGCTCCGCTGAAGCGTGAAAAACTAGTGCCATTGGGGACCGGGGAACTTGTGGCCATCAAGTTTGGCCCTAGAGAGAGTGGCGACATCTTGCTGAGGGGGCTCGGTCAGTCCATACAACTCTTTACGGACCACAAAAATTTGTTGTTTATTGTATCGTTCTGATGGCCCACGGTCTAAAAAAACCTCGCTCAAGGCTTCCTTGGTGTGGTCTTCTTTTTTTGTTCTCACGGTTTCGACTTTCTTATTCATTTCGGCCTTGTTGAGAAGAAGGTTCAAGGCGGATGTCCCTCTCTCGTGCCTCGGATGTGGTGGTTGAAGAAAGGAACCCGTCTGTCAAACAACATATTCATCTCGCCGAACGGTTGGTTCACGTGGTTGGCTCACGCAGGTCTCAAATAATACTATCCCTTTACGCGGCAAGACGTACGGGCCCGGGCCGGCTACACAGGAGGAGATCCTGGATGTGGGGGCATTGGCTCCTTGGGGGTCTGGTTCATCCCAGAGCTCGGATAAGGTCTTATTGCATTGACTCGGCGTGGCACAACTGGGTGCGCCGTCTCTAGCACAGGATGTCAAGGGACTATCAAACCCTCGTCTGTGTGTCACTTGTGCTCGGGACAATGGTTCCATCCCAGAGGCGCTCGCTGGCTCTCGCTTTGCCTTCATTGCCTGTTGCTGAAATACCATGGACGCACATAGTTGTATGGAGCTTCGTTCAGGATCTACACAGTCTCCGCTCTGGGAGTATTCTAAGTGTCACTGGGTGGTGACAGACCGTGTTTCTTAATTGATGTCCCACTTTGTGCCTCTCCCTGGCCTTGCCATCTTGCCCTCACATTTTGGCTTATTAGTCTTTTCTTCGGCATGTCTATTCGGCCTTATGGACTAGCCATTCACAACATTGTTCGACGCTGGTGTGATCAATTTCGTTTTTTTCCCGTTTTTGGCATTGGTCTGTTGCGTTCCATCTGAAGTTCAAGTTTGGACTCTCATCGGTCCTTATTCACCTCAGTACAATGGTGCAGGTGGAGTGTGAGTGTGAATCCTAGCTAGATATTCTGGTGAAAATTACCTGGCGTCCACTTTGTGTCGGAGTTCTGGACAAACTGGGATTTTCCGAGCTTTCCCTGTGGGTCCGAATTTGCAGTATTAATAACCATCGGGACTCGGATGCTGGCCGCGGAGTCTCTCCTTGTCTTTGTATATTGTAATTATGTGCCGTCCAGACCGCTCCCACCTCCTTTCCCCTGCCTCCTACTTGGATGTTGCCCTGATGTGTCAACGACAAGGTTGGGATATCAAGGCCATCCTGGCAGGGAGACCGACATTCTCTGTACTTCGGGCACTACCTGCCCTTATGAAGTTTCGGCTGGTCGCAAATAAGAGAAGTACCTGCCCCGTGCTGTTGTTCTTCCCGCGGAGGATCCAAGTTTTGGCCTCTGTTAAGATTATGTGCGCTGAAGATCCCTAGTTTTAAATTGTGGCCCTCGCTTCCTCTTGACCCTTCAAGGTCTTCGGCAGTGTGATCACCTCTGTGACTACAACTCGCTCTGTTTGCTCCTCTTCCGGATCGACAGAACGCATTTTCTTGTGTCCCTCCGTTAAGCTTGGTGCTGAACCGGTTCTCTCGGTAAGGAATTGTTGACGCCTTCTCCGTGTTGCGATCCCTGACAACTGCGAGGTAAAGGGGTCATTTTCAGATATGAAAACGGTCTGAGTGCGAGACGTTTTTTCCTCGTGGATTCGGAGGGGATTCGGACCTGAGGAGAGTATCCTGGAGCCGGAATCCCAATATCGCCTGATGTGCGTGCGCTATATCCATGCCTCATGATTTCTGCGGCCTAAAAAAAAGGTGGGTGTATGGCCTAAGGGGGGGGGGAGTACTGCTAGAACACGGGTTGCGCCGCCCAGTTCCGTGGTTTTTTATGGACCGCGTCGAGTCGACCCGATGTTTCCCCGCTGTGCGGGTTACCGGCGGGGACGGTTGTGCTTAACCCCCGCGACGCACATGTCCGGTCGTGGCGCCCACCCGTCCCCGCTATCCCACTCACCTGGCCTCGCTTCCCGTTCCGGTAGCCTCGTCTCCGCCCTGCCGGCCGGACATGCGCGTTGATTTATGTGCGGGAGTTCACGTAATTTAAAGGGACAGTGCTGCCGCGGTAATTGGGTTAATTACCGGGCGCTATCCCTATTATAAGTGTTTGCACCCACGTCATTCCCTGTGGGATCTATTGTTGCCTCGTGCCTTGAGCTAAAGCGTTCACTATTGTGTTTCTCTGCCCTTCCGTGTACTCTCGTAGACCTCTTGTGCTTACGGTTTTCCCGACTCCGACTCTGTTCCGCTTGCCTCTGGACCTTCCTGTCTGGTCCACGGACCCCACGTAACCTTTTGCCGTGCCTACCCTGACCTTCTGCATGCCCACTGAATCGATTTCCCGGACTATGCGTCTGTTACGTCTTCGCTGCACCTCGTTGCGCGTCAACGACAAGCAAGTCCGTCAGGGTGGACGATTCCTTGGTACAGTCCATCACGCTCCTAGCTAGTCCATCCCGCTTTGTTTTGCGGGCTTGGTGAAGACCGGGGGCAACTTAGATTCGTTTCCTGGCGTGGCTTACACATATCACGCTTGCGGTTTATTTTGGTCCGGCGGGATCCACTACCCAGTCCGTTCTTCAGTCAGGTCTATTTGTGTAGGTGCAAAAATACTGTTTATTTCCGTTGATTACATTTCAGATAGGTTTTTTTTTCACTTTTGGCCAGGTCCAGCTTTGTTGATATGCACGTTTGCACTTAAATTTCAACTACAGCAATTTTGGGTCACCGCAGGTCTATTATGTTAGGTGCAAAAATACCGTTTATTATCCGTACTACTATTTCAGATAGTGTTTTTTTTACACTTTTGCCAGTCCACTTTGTTGATAGAGGCACCCTTGCACTTAAATTTTCAATGTCAGCATTTTTGTCTGTCACCGCTAGGTCTATTTGTTGAGGTGCATCAAATAATACGTTTATTATCCGTTTTTATACATTTCAGATTACGTGTTTTTTCACTTTATGTCCAGTCCCAGCTTTGTTAGATAGACGGCACCTTGACTTAAATTTCAATTACGCTAGCATATTTTTGGCGTCACACAGGTCGGATTTGTTAGGTTCAAAAAATACCGTGTATTATTCTGTATACATTTCGATACGTGTTTTTTTCACTTTTGCCCAGTCCAGCTTTGTTGATTGAAGGCACCTTTGCACTTTAAATTTCGTAATTACAAGCAATTTTGCGTCACCGCAGGTCGTTTATAGTGGTGCAAAAAACTTAACGTTTAATTAATCCGTTTATACTGATTTTTCAGAACGTGTGTCTTTTCACTTTGGCGCGGTCCCTCCCTGCTTTGTTGATCAGTAGGCACCTTGCATCTTAAATTTCAATACAGAAATTTTGGCTGGTCAAGGCCAAGGTCTATTTTATGGTGCAAAATGAAATAACGGTTTATTATTCCGTATTATTTAGATACGTGTTTTTTCACTTTTGCCCAGTCCAGTTTTGGGGTTGTAGAGTCCCCCTTTTGCCTTTAAATTTCAATCCCAGCTTTTTTTGTCCCCCGGCAGGTCTTTTTTTAAAGTGAAAAAAAATCCCGGGTTTTTTATTCGTATAAAATTCAGATACGTGTTTTTTCCCTTTTCCCCCATCCCTTTTTTTATAAGGCCCCTTTGCATTTAAAATTTTCAATACAAAAATTTTTTTTTATTAAGAGTTTTTGGAATAGCTGTGATTTGCCGTTTTTTAAAAGAGATTTTTCCAAAATTTCCTTCCATACCTTCTCAAATTTTTACTTTCGAACATGGAGCGAAATTCAGATGGAAAACCGAGAAAAGGGGGGGGTAGGGCCCTGGAGGTAAAAGGTACGGAAAAGGGGGCTCCTTTTCCAAGGGTCTGGCGAAAAAACCATCCCCCAAGCGGATCGTCGATTGCGGGCCCCGTCGGGCCGTCATCGCTGGGTCACCCGGTGAATCCGTAATGAAAAAAGCGTCGCCAATCTTTTCTTAAAGGGGGGTTTAATTCAACCTGCAATCCACAGTCTTACCTCCCGCCCTCCCAGTAAAAGGCCAAAAATTCGTATCAGCATCATAAACTTTCCTTTCCAACATGAATTTTAAGGAAAGCCCAAATGCAGCTCGTGTACCGACCACGTGGGATAACCCCTTTTTTCTAAAGACCTCTTGAGACAAAATCCCCGTTGGGGTCAAAGGCATTTAAAAAAATAAAGATGCCAAAAGGATGATTTTGTCTTTCTCTACCCAAGAAATGATGCCATCAAGGGAGGAAAGGAAGCCGGCCCAATGGGAAAAAAAACCCCGGGGCGGGTCAGCAATCCCTTGGGCAGTCCTTTTGCTTGTGTCCCCCCTTTTCGGGAAAGCAGAAAGCCCAAACGACCAAGTCACCTGGGGTTGATGATGATGAGTTGACATTGCGGATCCATCGTGGTTTTTTTTCCGCAAATTTTTGCTACGAGCGCTTAAATCACTGGACGAGGGAAGGGACGATGGGGGTAGTGTCAAAAGGGTTTTCCCCTCGGCCTCAAAAAGGGAGAGGGCGTTCGCACAAGTCCGCTGTTTATGATTCCCAACCACCCAAACGGCCTTTGGAAACCCCCGCTCCTCGCTTATCGCCGTCAAAAGGTCCAAACCCTAAAAAGCCGGGGCCTTTTTTTGGGCCCAACCCTCTGCCCTAAACCCAGCGAGGGCACATGCCCCCCCCTTTCCCATAAACCATAAGTACGGCAAAAATTTTTTAGGTGTTTAACCACCACCAACAGTCTAGTCCACATGAAAGCGAATCCCTTTGGGGTTAAAAGGGAGCAACACTTGGAAAAAAAAATTCCCAAAAACCGACCCCGGGGTTTTTTCCAAATCACGGTACACACCCCTCTTTCTCCCCCTTCCCCCCCCTCCGCCCAACCCAAGCTTTTCCTCAGCCCCCCAAGTCTCTAGAGTCATGATCAGGGTAAACCTCCGCTTGAGCCCCCCCCCGTCGCCCGAGTACCAACCGGGCCCCCCCAAAAGGGGACCCATCCTACCCCTTCTCCTTCCCCCAAATTTTTACACCTGAAAAACGCCTTACAGGGGGCCAGCCCTAGCAGCCACCCTTCGTCTTTCGGGTTTTGGGGGAGCAGAAAAAACATTTAAAAACCCAAACCATACCAAAGCCAAAAGCCTGAATGTCGGATCCGGGGTTTTTGGGCCTTGGAAATGTTGCCTTTCCGTTTGGGGGGACAAAAGAGGGTTCCACCACCCAGGGCCCTTGGGCCTCCCCGCAAAACCAGATGGGGGAAAAGGCATTTCTTTGCCAGAAAAGCCGCCCCCTCCCCTGGACCACCACATGTCATTTAAAAATTTTTAAAAAAGCGCGTTTCTGCATCTTTTGGTCCGGATAACTCCATCTCACCCCCGGGGAACACAGGGACTAGTAAGCGGGGGCCCCGGGGCCGGGCTATATTCGGGAAACAGCTCCCCGGGTGTGAGCTGGGTGGATGTCTTTTTGGGGGGGGACGGGGGGCTCTCAGGCTCGGCGCACGCCCTTCAAAACCGCGGGGAAGGTGAAAGGGGAAATTTTTCCCCCCAAGGTCCCTCGGGGGCCCTAAAAAGGGGCCCGGGAAAAAACCAGGCCGGTTTGAAAATTTAAATCTGTTTTTGGAAAGCCCCGTCCACCAAAAATGTAAGGAGCTGTGGACGGCTCCCCGCCCCGGGGGACCAAGGGCTTGGCCCGGGGGTGACAAGAAACCTTTTTCCAGGAAAGGGTTTGGGTGGGGACAATGGGCGAAATCTGCTGGCCCCCCTTTAAGATGGGTTTATTTTGGAGAAACATCCCTTGCCTGGCATATGTCATGAACCTGGGTCGTCCAAAAATTTCTAAAGCGCAAAAACCCCCCGGGGGGTTTTGGGCCCCCGCCTGTTGGGGAAAAGGCTCGGGTCTGGATTTTCCCCACTTCGCCGTTGGGGAACCCCCGCTTGTTCCCCCGGGTTTGCGCTGCAAGCGTCAGCTGGGGCCCCTGCCCCTCAACCGTTTTTAATTGTTGGGGTGGGGCAAAAAGGCGGGAAATTTCCACCCCCACGCTTCCCTGGCAATTTTTTGGCGGGCGTACGAAGTAACACATGGCCTGAAAAGGCACCCCGGGGTGCGGACCTGGGGGTTGTTGAGCCACCAAGATTTGGAGGAATTTTAAAAGCTATGCCACCATCCTTGCCAGTTTTGAAAAAGCCACCAAAATTTTTTCAGGGGCGGACTTGCCCTTGTCAGCATGACCATTGTGGTGATCTTAGTTCTGGGTTCGGTCGTTTTTTTACACTCTGAAACATCCCGGGGACCGCCAGCGGGCGGGGAGGAGAAAGGGGGCACAGGGGGACCCGTGCCTTTTCTCTCCGTCGAAACCAAAAAGGCCCGGGCTGTTCCCCAATTTTATCGGTTTTCCCTTTATTAGCATTTGGGTTTGGGGTTTTCCCGGGGGTAGTCAAAGGCGGCGCCCCCCAGCTCCAGGGGGGGCCCTTTATTTGAGGCAAGTCAAAGGGGGTGTGTTTTAAGCTTTTTTGCCGGAGGAAGCGGAGGGAGGAAGGTATTTCCCAGACACCGGGATTAAAAACGCCTGCCTTGGAAAAGAGGTTGGCGTGAATTTGAGGCCCGGGGGGGGGAAAATGGGGAAAATGAGTTTTTCTTTTGTGCCCCCCGCCCCCGAGGGTTTTTGGGGGAACAAGGTCCATCTCTCACATGAGTTTTCTTGGGGTGTCCATTTTTTCCCCCCAACATAAATTTCATAGTTTTTTATTGTTTGTAAGGCTTAAAAAAAAACAAGTCGTCCATCAAGGGTTCAGCCTGTTGTGCTAAGTGTTGATCCAGAAAGGCAAAAACCCCCCAATGGGGTAAAAGCCAATTGCCCTCTTTTAGGGAAAAATTCCTTCCTGACTCCAAATCTGGCAATCAAAAAAATCCGGGATCAAGACCCTCCCCTAAATTCCTAGTCACTATAACTTGTTATATTATTCGCCCCCAGAAAATGCATCCAACCCCTTTTTAAAATCGGTTATTGAATTCACATGCCCCAGTCCCTGGCAGAGAATTCCAAGTCTCACTGCTCTTACAGTAAAGAATCCCTTTCTATGTTTTGTAGAAACTTTCGTTCCTCAGACGAAAAGGGTCCCCCCTTTTCTAAAATACAGCCCTGTGTATAAATAAATCTTGGGGAGATCTCTAATTGACCTTTGTGTATTTAAACATATTTATTATGTCCCCCCGAAGTTCTTTTTTTAAAACTAAAAAAACCTAATTTCCCAAATCTTTCTGTGTAGTAGTCCCCCCAGCCTTTTATTTTTTTTGTTGCCCTCCTTTTGTACCGTTCCCAAGCTCTACAATGTCTTTCCTGTGCATGGTCCCCAAAAAAACTGTACACAATTTCATTGTGGGTTAACCAGTGATTGTTAAAAATGGGAAATAATGTTCTCATCATGTCATTATCCCCTTTTAAAATGCACCCATGATCCTATTTGCTTTGGCTGCTGTTTCCCTGAACTGGCTGCTAAAAATTAAGTTTATGTCCACCAGGCCCCCAAGTCCTTCTCCATGCCCTTTTTTCCCCAGTGTTTTTCCTTTTAAAATGAAATCATGAAATGGATTTCTCTTCCCATGTGCAAACCTTGCATTTATCAGTGTTAAAACCTCATCTCCCATTTCCCTGTCCAGGCCTCACTTACCCAGACCCCTTTGTAATAAATATTATCCTTTTGGTTGATTATTTTACGATTTAGTATCGTCTGAAAAGGGTCGATATTCTACTGTGTATTCCCTGGAAAAGTTCATTAATGAAAATGTTAAAGAGGATGGGGCCCCCAATCTGATCCTTGGGGTACCCCACTAGTAACAGGAAAACCCAGTCTGAGTATGTACCGTTAATTTTTCTACCCTTTGTTTTTTTAAGGACCATTTTTCTTACCCACTTGCAAAATTTTTCCCCCAGTCAAGCATTCTCATTTTTTTTACCAACCTTTTATGTGGCATACAATGTTTTAGAAAAATTAGATATTGACATCCATTGCCTCACCCCGATCCAGCAGCATGACTTCCTATAGAAGTGATGAATTAGTCGACGGACCGATCCTTCAGAACCCATGCTGGAACGGCGTATACATTTATTTTTAGTGAATACTCCAGGTTTGCATCTTGAGAAAACCCCTTTAAAATTTTTCCCACAACAAGGTTAAGCTTATGCCCTATAGTTTCCTGGGTCACTTTTTGACCCTTTTTGAATATTGGCACCACATTTGCTATGCGCCAATCCCTTTGGGACATTCCCCCTTATTTAACATCCAGAATATTAAAAATAGGGGCCCCATCTATGACACACTTAACTATTTAGGACACGTGGGTGTATGCCATCTGGACCTGGGGATTTGTCTATTTTTTCTTCCCAAGTGGACTCACTTCCCTTTCCTGGGTTGACGAGAAAATTTTAAAGTTGAGTTTACCACATCTCTCTGTTCAAAGAGGAAGGTATCCCCTGGGAAATAAGTGGAGAAAAAAAGGTTTAATACGTTTGCTTTTTTTTCATCGCCCTTACTGTCTCTCCCTCAGTATTTTTTTAAAGGGGGAAATTTTCCGTTTTAATTTTTTACTATTTATATAGTTAAAAAAAAATTTTGGGGTTGTTTTATTTCATAGCAAATGTCTTTCCCTCCCAGCTTTGCTTCCTTTATCTTTATTTTACACACTTCTTTTTTTTCCCTATAGTTCTTAGTGCCTCCTCATGCCCCCAGTTTTATAGTTGAAACTCTTTCTTTTTGTTTTTTATTGCCCTATTACTCCCTGTTGATCCACATTGGGTTTTTCCGTTTTTTAATTTTTTTTTTTTTATTAAGGCCCCAAAAGAAAAAAAAGTTACTGGGGTGGCCACCCTTGAATCCCCGGTACAAAAAAAAAATCAGCACTTTATTCCCCCCACCCAATAAGAAAAAAAATGCAGGAAATGGAGACCTTGCTGATTGATCAACTGGAGACATCTGTTCGTTGCTTCCCCGTTCTTTAATATCACGGTGGAAAAAAAAAATTTCAGCGAGTGACAGCAGTAGAGAGCAGAAGCAGCACGGCAAGGTGCAGAAGCCAATGGGTGACCTTGGCAATCTTTGTTTACCACCTCCCCAAAAACCACATGCAATGCAGGGCACACATCCAACACACAGAGCCCAGCTTAAGATCAAGGTGCAAAACTATCTCCGTATCAACACCAATTTTTTTTGTTTTGTTTTTCCGGAACCCAATAGCTTCCGGGTACCCAAAAGGGGTGAAAATGGCCCAACTGGGCTCGCCACCCCATAGAGGGTGTTGTCCTCCCCAAAGCGGGCCTTCTTCTTATCTAAAGGCGGAACGTTCAGCAAAAGCGGGAGGATCATTACAGCAAACGCATCCGGGCTTTCCACAGAAAATGGGGAAATTTTTTTTGACATTCACAAAAAGAATCAGGCATAGTTCTTGGTGGATGTTGGTGGCCCCAAATTGGGCCGGGGGGAGGTCACCGATTAGTTGCCGTTTACTTCCCCATTCCTTTTTCAAACAGAGAGGGCCCCTTTTGAAAACTTTTTTTTTAAAAATGATAATTTCTTATTTTGAAAAATTTTTATTCCCAGTTCCCAACGGTTTTGAATTTTGGTTTTGAAAGTGAGCCTGAAAAAGACAAAAGGGTTTTAAAATGAAAAAACCCGTATTCCTTTTTCCTCACTTCATCTTTCGATTTTTTCGCATTTTTCAAGGGTTTTGGGGGGTCATGTTGCTCTTAAGATACAGCAAATAAATAAATGGTCCTTTGGAAAAAGAAAATGTGGCTTCTAAGTGGCATTTCTCCCTCAAAAATTTTTAAACAGTGGCTGGAAGTCATTTTTCAAATTTTTTTGGGGCCCTGGGGGTTTGGTGAGATACAGCTAAAATTCAGGGCCCTTTTGGGAACGGGAAATGTGGGCTTCTAAGGGGGCATTTCTCCCCAAAAATTTAAACAGTGGCTGAAAAGGGTCTTTTTCTAATTTTTGGGGCCCATGGGGGGGCTGTGAAAATAAGCTAAAATAAAGGGGCCCCTTTTGAACATAAATGGGGGTTTCAAAGGGTGGCATTTCCCCCTCCAATTTTTAAAAAAAGTGGTGAGAATTCCTTTTTTTTAAAATTTGTTGGGCCCATTTTTGGTTTTTAAAAAGGAGCAATACTACAGGTCCTATTCAAAAAAATGTTTTTTCCCCAAAACAGACATTTGTTATTCAAAATTTTGAAAAAAGTGGTTTAAAGGGGTTCATGTTTTGAATTTTTGGGGGCATTTTTGCTGTGACATGCAGCTATATTTACGGGTCCTTTTAAAAAAAAAATTTTTTTTTTAAACAGACTTTTGTTCTTCACAATTGTCAAAAAATTTGGCTCAAGGGTCTTGTTTTAAATTTTTTGGGGGGCATTTTGCTGTGAAATGCAGCTAAACTACAGGTCCTATTGTAACAAATTTGGTTTCTAACAGACATTTGTTCTTCACAATTGTCAAGGGTGATGGTGCTGTCAGAAACAGGAATAGGTAGGACAATGTTAATGGACACATATTGCAAAATGACTTGTTTTTGCAAGATCTTTAACATAGCTAGGGGAATCCTGTATTGAGACAACCCATTTAAAACAATTAAAAAAAGAGAAACAAAGATGTGGTGGAATTCCATCCTATTTTAAAAATGTGTTTTGTAGAATTAAACTACTAAAAAACTTGCATGTACAAAATATCTGGTACAAATATTCCTTTGAATTGTACAAGGGAGGTACAGGAAGACTTGACCAGATGTAGGTTATTCAGAGGACATGAAGTATGGAGCACAGACAGAGAACAAAGACAGAGACCATTTCCTCCAGCACGTTGAGTAAACGAGAAAAAGAATGCCAAGAAAAGGGCACCTGGGTGGAACAGAACGTCAACCACCAGCATTTCAAAGTGAAGCTCAAATTGGTCCGCACTCATACAGAGGGGCAAGCGTTTCCAGGTCTTGACTGTGTACTTTAGGAGGTGGAGGTCTTACCCCTCACTTCCGCTTCCGACTCTGCTTCAGCACAATGTTTTCGTTGCTGCGTCATAAGGGCTTTTTACCGTGTTAATAGATGACGGGGCGCCAGCCTGGGCTCTCACCCACCCACGTAACTCGCCCTGGCAGCTGAACCTGTGTGTTAAAGATGACAGACTCTAGCCTGGGCTCTCACCGCACCCCCTGTAAAACTGGCCCTGGCAGTGGACCTCGTGTTAAAGATGGCTGACGGCAGCGTGGCTCTCACCATTAGGGGCAATCAGGAGAGTTTCCAATTTTTTTAAAAAATCAGTTTTAAAAAAAGGTAATTTTGTAAAGGTTAATTTGTTTCAAAAAGGGCTAAGGGCGGGCAAAAATTTGCAAAATTTGAGGCTTTAAATTTACTGGGGCTGGAGCCCATATGGGGTCGCATTTTTTGATCTCCAGGGGGGTGTGCCCCTAATCACTAAAAGGAAGGGGTTTTGGGGGGAAAAAAATAAAACTTTTTAATTTGTTGGCGGGAATTTCCACTTCAAAGCGGGGAGGGAAAATGTATCTCAACTAAGAAGTTTTTTGGGGTGATTAGGACTTTTTAAAAAATTTTTACTTAGGGGGTTGTGGGGGACGAATTAAAATTCTACATGTGAAAAAAAATTTTATTTTTAAAAAACTGCGGGAGGGGTGTATGTTGATTGTTATCACACTTGAAAAAAAAAAAAAATTTGATAATAATATAAAAAATAAAATAAAAATTCCCCAAAAAAAATTCTTTTAAACAAATGTTAGTTCCCAAAAAAAAAATTATTTAAATGACGAGTACAGAATTGCATGGGGGCCATTTTGGTGTTGTGGGCCCAACATTTTTAGGGGTAAATGCTGGGGTTACGGCGGGTTTTAGTAAATTTTTCCAGTTCAATTTAAATTTGGTGGTTAAAAGGACCCCTTTTTTCGGGAACTTTTTAATCTGTGGGTCAGAAAGGTTTAATGGTCTTTATGCTTTTACAAAACAGGTTAGTCAATTTTCCATTTAAAACAAAAATGGTGGTTCAAAAAATCCTTTTTTTCCGGAAATTTTTTAAATTGGGGGTCATGCGGGTTTTGGGGGTTTATGCTGTGGCCCGGCCCCAGGGTAGTCATTTTGTTCAACAAAAATGGGGTTAAAAGGATTTCCTTTTTTCTTGCATTTTTTAAACTTTGGGGGCCCGGAAGGTTTTAAATGGTATACTGCAGTAAGGACAGGTTATTTAAGTCCAGTTAAAAACAATAGGGTTTCCCAAAGGACTTTTTTCTTGACCTTTTAAATTTTTGTGGGTCGACAGGTTTAATGGTCATTGCGGTACGGAAAAGGGTCTAGTCAATCCCCCGTTCAACTAAATGGTGGTTAAAAGGGTCCTTTTTTCCGGCCCCTTTTTAAAATCGGGGGTCATGCGGGTTTTGGGGGCTAAATTGCGGGGGCCCAGGAGGGTTTGGTCTATGTCAACTTAAAATAAAATGGTGGTTCAAAGACTCCTTTTTTTTTTTTTTTTTTGCCTTTTTTTTTAATCTGGGGGTCAGAAAAGGTTTTAAAGGGGTCATACTGGGGTTTACGGAAAAGGTTTAGTCAATTTTAAAGTTCAACTAAAAGGGTTGGTTTTCAAAGACTCCTTTTTTCTGGCATTTTTTAAATTGGGGTTTATGCGGTTTGGGGCTCTTGCTGGGGGCCCCGGGAAACGGGGAAAAGTTTTATTTTTCCAGTTCAACTAAAATGGGGGTTAAAAAAAACTCCTTTTTCTTGCATTTTTAATCGTGGGGTCAGCGGTTTTAATGGTCATATGCGGTACAGGAAGGGATAGTCTATTTCCCTTCAACTAAAAGGGGGGTTTTAAAAACTCCTTTTTCTTCCCTTTTTTTAATCTGTGGGTCAGACAGGTTTAATGGTCATTCTGGGTACAGGAAGGTTTTGTCAATGTCCAGGGAAACTAAAATGGGGTTAAAAGGACCCTTTTTTTCCCGGGCCCTTTTTTTAATCTGGGGGTCCGACGGGTTTAAATTGGTCTTTTCCTGGGGACGGGGACAAAATATAGTCAATGTCCATTTTAAAACTAAAATGGGGGTTCAAAGACCCCAAATTTCGGACTTTTTTAAATCTGGGGGTATGCGGGTTTTGGGGTCATGCTGTGCCCAGGCGGGGTTGTCTTGCCCATTTCCCAAATTTAAAATGGTGGTTAAAAGACCCCTTTTTCTTGCACTTTTTAATCTGTGGGTCAGACGGGTTTTTAATGGTCATATGCGGTACAGGACAGGTTAGTCAATGCCCATTTCAACAAAAATGGGGGGTTTCCCAAAGGGATTTCCTTTTTCCCGGCCCTTTTTTTAAACCCGGGGGGTTCATGGGGTTTTGGGGGCTCATGCTGGGGCCCCGGGGAACGGGGATAGTCTATGCCCCACTTAAAACAAAAATGGGGGGTTAAAAAAAATCCTTTTTCTTGCATTTTTTAAAATCTGTGGGTAGAAAATTTTTAATGGTCATACTGCGGAAACAGGAAATATATTTTTCAAGGCCAGTTAACAAAAAATGGGGGTTCAAAGGGATTTTTTTTCCCGGGGGCATTTTTTAATCGGGGGTCATCGGGTTTTTGGGGCAAATGCTGCGTTCCAGGACGGGGATTTTTCAATGTTCAGTTAAAGTAAAATGAGGGTTTTCAAATCATACTCCCTTTTTACCATTTTTTAAAATTTGGGGGTTTGATGCGGGTTTAAAGGGGTGGGCTGGGGTTTGCAAGACAGGGATGTGAATGGGGGTGTGACTTTTTTTCTGGGGTTTTTTTTAACCAAAGGGTGTTCCATAGTTTTGGCACGTACCCATTTGAGGGGTTGTGGAGGGAAATTCCCAGTTTTCCCCAAGCCCTTTTTGGGGGTTTAAAAATGGGGTTGTTTTTTCCTTCCTTGGGTTTTAATGGCTTTTGCGAAAAATCTATTATGACTAGGGGAAATGTCTTGAAAATTTGCCGATATCGCTATCGACCCGTTGCGATAGTCAACTTTAATCGCTATCACTATTGGGGCCCAAAAAAATTTTTTTTTTATATTTCTCTATATGGAGCTGTGTAGGATGTGGGATAAGTTGACATTTTCATTGATACCTTTTTAGGGGACACAGTTTTTTGGGGTTCCCTTTAAAATTATTTTGGAAGGCGGAATACAAAAATCATGGGTAGTGCTTTTTTTTTTTGGACGCACTGTGTTAGTTTAAAAAACTGTGGTTTTGTATTTTTAACAGGAACACCTAATTTATGTCTTTATTATGTCTTTGACTTAAGCAAAAAAAATACTTTTTTTAAATTTAATGTTCTCCCAGCTAGTTCATTCCCACATGTGATAATACCAAATATATGTTTGTTTTTTTCGTGGGGGTGTTGATTGACATTTGTAATGGGGATCAGTTGTGTGCATGTTTCTTTTTTTTACTTTTTCATTATTTTTACTGGTCCCCAACCCAACGGGGTCTCAGCAATCCTATATACTCCCAACCCAAGTCTGTACGGGTTTGGTATTTTAACTTTTAAATCCTGTTATTATTAAACTATCAAACTTCGGGCTGCAGGGTGGGTGTAAAAAGGGAAAAGGGAAAGCCTTTGTTACACTTTTAGGTTTTTATGACATCCATTAGCACCCTATGATAGTGCCGGTGGAGACAAAGGGAGCACCCTTAGATGCGGGCAATTTATCACATCATCTAATGGGTTGTAAACTCCAGTCCCTTGATCGAGAGTGCATGTACCCAGCTGTAATATCTATTACATTTGACTATATGTCCATTTGCAGGAACATTTTCCCAATTTAGATGTAGGAGTAGGTCCAATGTAGGAAAGGGGTTAAAATAATTTAATCAAAGATATATTTTCTGTATGTGGTGATCTTTCTTTAGTTTTATACAAATCTTATTGGCTTGGGACCACAACTTATGCCACCATATTGTAAAAAAATCATTCTTTTTTAACACCCCGGCTTTAGGGTACGTTGGAGGGGGAACTTCTCTTTCCTGGTGCAGCTAATGAGGGGTGGTATCCAAGTTTTTATTTCCATAATTAACATGGGAATAAGGTTGAAAAAAAGGGACCAGACCCAAAAAAATTTCGGGCCTTAATTCCATTTTTGACCCAGAGGAAACGTTAAAAACCCTTTACAACAGGGACCCAAGCCAACTTTGCAATAAATATGAAATTTTTCCCAGACAAAAACAAATTTAAAGTTTGGGGGTTTTTGTGTGTTTGTACTTGAGGAAAAACTTAATATGTGCAATAGGTGTCTATCAGTCATTAGGGGTGGCATTGTGTAAAACTTTTCATTATCGAGTTGATATGGGATATCGGAAAATTTTTCTTTGCCAATAGTCGTTTCCCAGATTATCGCCGAGCCATTAAAGTTATGGGAGAGGAAAAAACCCCTTCATTCTTACACCCAAATGGGGGAGGAGAAGCTGGAAATAAAATCCACAACAGAAAACTGGATACGTGTCCCACCCTTAGGCAAGACAGGTTATAAAGCCCTAAAAAAAAAGTCACAGCCCTTTCATTATCCAGCTTGTACCAGCATGACCTAAAACCCCTGAAAATGCCCCAAAAATTAAAAAGTGCCAGAAGGCAGAAATTTATTTGAACCCTTTTGGGTTAAAATGGAATTGACTACCCCTGTCCTTGAAACTGCGTTCCCCTTAAAAACTGTTGACCCACAGATTACAAAGTGCAAAAAAAGGAGTCTTTGAACCCCCATATTAGTTAAAACTGGACTTTGTTTTGCCCTTGGCCCTGTCCCGCAGTATGACCTTAAACCTGTCTGCCCCAAGATTAAAAATCCCAGAAAAGGAGTTTTGAACCCCATTTTGTAAAATGGAAAATTGATTGCTTGTCCTTGCCCGCAGCATGACCTTAAACTGTTGACAAAGATTAAAAAGTCCCTAAAAAAGCGTCTTTGAACCAATTTTATTTTAATTTTGGGAATTGGACTACCCCTGTCCTGAAAGCGCAGCCCATTAATTGCTTACCCCAGATTAAAAAGTCCCGGGAAAAAGGAGTCTTTAAACCACCTTTTATTTGAATTGGACATTGACTTTGTCCTGGACGCAGAAGCCCCAAAAAAAAGCTAAACGCAAGTTTTAAAAAAATTTTTTGCCGGGAAAGTTCTTTGAACCACCTTTTTAGTTGAACTGGATTTTTTACTATTCCGTCCGGGAGTAGCCCCTCAAACTGCAGCCCCAGATTAAAAAGTGCCAAAAAAAAGTAGTATTTGAACAACCATTGAAACCACTTTTTTTAATAGGCTGTTATAGCTGTATTTTACGCAACATCCCCCCCAAAAAAAAATTCAAAAAGACCCTTTGGCCACTTTTGACAATTGTGAAGAAAAAATGTTTTTAAAGAAGCCACATTTTTTAAAAATAGGACCTTCAGTATAGCTGTATTTGGCAGCATGCCCCCAAAAAAATTATAAAATTATTTTCTCAGCACTGTTAAAATTGTGGGGGAGAAATGTCACTTAGAACCCAAATTTCTGTTCCAAAAGACCCTGATTATAGCTGTATTCACAATGCCCCAAAAACATGACAGTTTTAAAAATTTTAAGATGAAGGGCGGAATGTATGAATTCGCCAGTCGGGCCGCATGTTTCCCCCCAGTTTCCTTTTGAATTTGGCCTGTTTTATGTCAGTGGAGGTGCGCTATACTACCAGTAAAGTCCGCCGCGCCTCCCCCAGTGTGTGGGCGCAGGAGGGATTAGGCGCAGTCGGGACTCCCCAAAGATTCGCCACCGATGTAGTGCGCTCATACTGGGTGTAAAGTCTGCCGCGCTTCGCCGTGTGTGAGACGCAGTCGGGGGATTTTGGCGCAGTCGGGACTGCGCCCCACATGTTTTTCCGTTCGGTCAGGCTGGAAAACAGCGAGGAAATCATTAAAGATGTCCGTGGGAGTATAAATAAAAAATGCTTTATAAAGGCGTAAAAAAATTCTCTGAAAAAGGTAAAAATACAAAAAAAAAAAAAAATATAAAAAAAAATAAATTTTCCCAAAAAATATAAAACGGCGTACAAGGAAATTTGGGATACTAAAAATTGGGAAATACGTAATTAAATTCTGTAAACTCTTTTATTGGTCGGCAAAACCAGCCAATCAGAATAGGGCGACAGTGAAAATTTAAAAACCCTTTGGAAAATTTTTTGCCCACTAAAAATAAAAAAGCGGGTAGTTCAAAATACAGTAAAAAATGAAAAAAAGGCTGTTTGGGTTGGTAGGGGGGGGTTGGGAACCCTGGCCAATCAGAATAGGTGGGAAGGGACCATTAAAACTATGGAGAAATATTGCCCAAATCAATTCAAAGGGGGACAGTTAAAAATACAGTAAAAATTCAAAAAAAAAGTGATTGGTGAGCTAGCGGGGCTTGGTTCCCGGCCAATCAGAGCATGAGCTATTGTCCCATTGTAGTCAGGACAGTGGGGCAATGAAATTCGCTTAACGCGGTGCGGCATGCAGTGTGTTTTAAAAAAATCTTTTTTTTTTTTTTAGTTAAAAATTTATCTGAAAAAAGGTAAAACCTTCTATAAACTAAATAAATCAAATACTAAAAATGCTTTTGTCCGCCTCACCGGCCTACATAGGGAAATTTGGGATATAGAGAATTGTGGGAAATAAAGTAATTCAAATTCTGAAAGTTTTCTCATTGGTCGGAAAAAAACCACCCAATAAAATAGGAGCGACAGAGACCCTTTCAAAAACTTGGAGAAATATTGCCCAATCAAAATAAAAGGGCGGGACATTCAAAATACAGAAAAAATCAGAAAAGAGCTGAGGGGTTGAGCTAGCGGGGGTTTGGGCTATCCCGGCAATCAGAGCGCGGAGTGCCCATTGTAGTCTAGGGAGAGATAGGGGCAATAAAATCTCGGCTTCGCGCCATGTGGGGGAGTGTGATTAAAAAAAACTTTTTATTAAGATAAAACATTTCTGAAAAAGAGCTAAAAACCTTTAAAAAAAAAAATAATAAACCCCTAAAAAACACGTTTTCGCGAGACCGGCGACATCAGGAAATTCGATATAGAGAATTTTCGGGGAAAAAAAGTAATTCAAATTGTTTAAGCTCTTTTTGGTCGGCAGAAAACCAAAAAAAAAAAAAAAGAAAAGGGGCGACAGGGAACCATTATAAGTATGCAGTAGTATGGACCAAACAAAGAAAAAAGGGGGCCTTCAAATCAGTAAAAAGGGAGAAAAGACTGATGGCGGCAGATATGAATCCCCAATCGATGTAGTGTGTCTATTTTGAATGGGGAAAGGGGGCATAGAAGGGCGCCCCAAAAGTTTTTTATGTCTATGGGAATATTCTATATGGGTTTTTGGTGGGGAGAGGGGTCTCGCTTTGCCAATCGCGGGGAGTACCTTTCATGGTTCTATGGGAAAGAAAAGCAGAGCAAAACTCTGTTTGTGATTGGCTAATTTTTAAAAAGGCACAGTTATTTGGGGCCCAAAGTGAGAGCGAGCAAAGTCTTATGGGGTTTTTAATGCAATCTGTAATAAAATGTACGTGCCCGAAATAAAATGATAAGACTCCCCAAGTTTTTACGTTTTGTATATAAAATGATCAATTAAAATGGGGGGAACTAAAAAAAAAAAAAAAATTATTCAATAAAATTTATTTTTATTTTTTTATTTTCGTTAGCCAATGATCAAAAGTATGGGTGTTTCGAAAAAAAAGAAAATAAAAAGAATTTATTGAATTTATTTTTTTTTTTTCTTTTCCCCCTATTTTTGTCATTTTATATACCATGGTACAATTCGGGAGTTTATCATTTTTTTTGGGGACGTACAGTTTTATTATAGATTTTCATTAGAAAAAACCCCTTAAAAAGCGGGCGCTGCTCTCCATTGTCCCAAATACCCCGGGCCCCTTTTAACTTAGCCCCAAAAAACCAAACGAGTCGCTCTCTTTTTCTTTTCCCCATAGAACTTTGAGATAAGTAGCCCCACCTGTGATTGGCTAAGCAGGACGAGCCCTTTTCCCCCCAAACACAGACTAGAAATTTCCCATAGCAGTAATAACTTTTTAGGGGCGTTCTATCGGCCCTTTTTTCTCCTTCAAAATAGAATTTTTCTGATTGGTGGATTCAATTGCCACTGGGCTAAACCCCTCAGCTTTTTTCTGTTTTTTCTGTATTTAGAACTGTCCGCCCCTTTTTATTAGATTGGGGCCTATTATCCCTAGCTTATAAAGGTTCCCTGCGCCCCTTTTCTGTTGGGTTTGGGTTTTTGCCGACCAATGAGAAGGCTTTTTAAAAATTTGAATTACTGTATTTCCGGGAATTCCTGATGTTGCGCCCGGTTTTCTCGGGACAAACGCGCGTTAGGGCTTTTATTGATTTATGTTTAGCTCTTTTTAATATATTTTACAATTAATAAAAAATTTTTTTTTTAATTACTCCCTGCCGCACGGCGTGAGAGCCCAGATTTCATTGCCCCCATCTCTCCATAGATACAATGGGGCAAATAGCTCGCGCTCTGATTGGGGGGATAGCCAAGCCCCCCCTAGTCAACCAAACAGCTCTTTTCTGCATTTTTCTGTTTTTTGAACGTCCCGCCTTTTTATTTGATTGGTCAATACTTTTCCACAGGTTTTAATGTCTCATGCGCTCCCATCTGATTGCTGGGGTTTTGGCGACCCAAAGAGAAGTGTTTCAGAATTTGAATTAATGTATTTTCCCCCGGAAAATCCCGATCCTAATTCCTGTTTTTGGCCGTTCAAGATTTTTTGGAAAGGATTTTTTTTTTTTTTTGGTTTTTGGCCCTTTTTTGATAATGTTTAGTTTTATAAAAAGGGGATTTTTTGGGAATCATATCCATGCCGCCCGGGGCGGGAGCCGGATTTCTTTTTTTAGATTTTCTATATGTTTCCTCTCATGTTCCGTTCTCGCTTCACTTCGCCTCCGCCGGATCATTTAGACCAGAATCAACCAGGTCTGCCTGTCGGAGCTGGCGAGAGCTGCAATGCGGCGCACTTTGCCGACCCGCGATCGTATATGCCTCGGAGTTTTCGAGCGCACCGCGTCCCGCCCCGGAATGCCCACACCTCGCCCATTACACGCCCCTTCATGCTAGGCGCATCTGAAAGTGGCGAAGGCTGCGCCTAACATCGCATCCCTGCGTCTGACCGGGGATTTGGGCCGTTCATACATGTAGCCCGAAGTGAGTAAATAGAATATGGTTTTTTCATGAAACCATGTACAATTGGTGTCTTTTACAGTCTCCTCAATGCAAAACCAGCAAAATTACCTTTTGGGAACTGAGAATAAAATTTGCAGTAAGAAATGATCATTTAAGAAAAAAAATTAAGATTACCATTTCTTTTGGAAGAGGAATGTGAAGTAGACCGGCAACTAATCGGTGACCTTGGCACTTGGGGCCACAACATCATCAGAGATCCACGCCTAATTCATCTTGATGAAAGTCAAGCGATCCACATTATCAGTGGAAAGCCGGATGCGTTTGTCTGTAATGACTCATTCAGCTGTGCTGAAGGTCCGCTCAGATGTGATGCTGGCTGCTGGGCAGGACAACACCTCTATGGCATGGCGAGCGAGCTCGGGCCATTCATCCATTTTGGATACCCAGAAGTCGATTGGGTCCGGAACACATACAAAAACATCGGTGTTGAGACGTAGATAGTCGTGCACCATGATCTTAAGCTGGTCTCTGTGTGTCGTATGTGTGCCCTGCATTACATGTGTTGGTGAGGTGGTAAATAAGGATTGCCAGAGGTCACCCATTAGGCTTCTGCCACAAAGCTTTCTGCTGCCGCTACGGCTACTTGGCACTCTACTGCTGTCACGTCGCTGACGTTGTTCCACCGTGACATTTGAAGAACGTGAAGCAGACGCAACAGATGCCTCCAGTTGAACAATCAGTACGGTCTCCAATTCCTGCATTTTATTCTCTATTTGGGTGGATGGAAGGAAAGTGCTGAGTTTCGCTTTGTAATGGAGATCGAGGAGGGTGGACACCCAGTAACTGTTGATTATTTCGATGGCCTTAATGCGAGGATCATGTTGGAGGAAATGGAGCATCCAAGCACTCATGTGAGAGATGAATATTTGATTCCAAAGCCTTTGGGTTGAGGGGCACTAGCAAACTGATCTTCCTCATCTTCCCGTGTCAACCTCTTTCCAAGGCAGGGACGTCGGTAACGTCGGTGTCTAGGAATACCTCCTCCTCCTCCGCTTCCTCCGGCACAGCTTCAACACAGCCCTGAGTTGCCTGAGATGATGCACCTTGAGAGCTGATGCGCCACCTTGCACTAGCCCTGGACCCCGAACCACTGCCTAATGAAGACCGATGAAATTGTGAAACTGTCGGGCCTTGTGGATTTGACGGAGAGAAAGGCTCCGTGTCCGCATCTTGTCCGTCTCCTCCTGCATCGCTGGTGGGACCTGATGTTTCAGAGTGTCCAACACTTGTTCCAGAACTAAGATCACCACAATGCTCATGCTGACAAGAGCATTGTCCGCACTGACCACTTTGGTGGCTTCTTCAAAACTCACAAGGATGGTGCAGAGCTCTTTCACCTGCCTCCTCTCTCGATGGCTCAACACCCCGAGGTCCGCACCGCTGCTTGTCAGGCCATGTGTCACTTCGTACTGCGTAATGGCATTGCGCTGCTGCCACAATCGCTGGAGTATGTGGAGATTGGATTTCCAACGTGTTGCCACGTCAACAATGAGACGGTTGACGGGGAGGCCGAGCTGATGCTGTAATGCAGCCAGGCGGGATGAAGCAGGGTGCGAACGGCGGAAGTGTGAGCTCAGACCTCGAGCCTTCCTCAGCAGGCAGTCCAGACTCGGGTAGCACTTTAGAAATTTCTGGATGATGAGGTCCATGACGTGTGCTAGGCAAGGGATGTGCTCCAGCCTACCGATCTTAAGGGCGGCCAGGAGATTTTGACCATTATCGCACACCACCTTGCCTGGCACAAGGTTCTTGTCACCCAGCCAGCGCTCGGTCTCGTTGCGAAGAGCCGTCCACAGCTCCTGAACTGTGTGTTGACGGTCTCCAAGACAGATTAATTTCAACACGGCCTGGTTTCTCTGGGTACGTGATGCTACCAGTGGACCTTGGGGGAAAGAACCCTACACCATCCCTTCGATTTTGAAGAGCGAGCGCTGAGCCTGAGAGCCACCGTCACCACCAGAGAGATCCACCCAGCTCACCCAGTGAGCTGTCACAGAGACATAGCGGTCTTGGCCGTGCTTACTAGTCCATGTATCGGTGGTCAGATGGACTTTGCCGGACACAGATGCAGACAACGTGTTTGAGATTTATATGGGTTACATATGACAGTTTTGGCACGACTGACAACAGGCGGCAGTTACTATGAAATATCTGTAACCCAATTTGCGTACAAGTGCACAATTAGCGCCAAACTGAGACGCACTGAGTGAAATAGAAGTACTTAAAAGTTATATGGATTACATATGGCGGTTTTGGCACCACTGACAACAGGCAGCAGTTACTATGAAATATCTGTAACCGTACAAGGGGGCTATTGGCAAAAAACTGGGACTCACAGACACCAATAAAAATGCAAAAACAAAAGGGACAATTTCACCTCAGGTGGGAAGTCTGCTGGCCACAAAGTGTTAAAAAAAATTCCTATTTCCATGTGAGTTCATAGTCCCTGCTCTATGCTCTTCTATAATTGGCTGGCTGCGAAAATTACAGGAAACGCTGAAAAAGGCGCGATTGTAAACATGTTAATGATTATTGTTACGATATTCAAGTAAACTATTGCATCATCGCGAAACACAGATAAATGTAAAAATCGTGCCGATTTCAACTTTTGTCGATATTATCGCTCATCCCTAATGGTGTTCTTTGGAGTCAACTCAGCATTCTCTCTCACACACGACGAGTTGAGTTTATACCAAACAGTTCTACTTTGGTTTCATCTGACCATATAACACTCTTCCAATACTCTTCTGGATCATCCACATGCTTTCTAGCAAAGTTCGGACGAGCCTGGACATATAATGGCTTAGGCAGGGGGATACGTCTGGCACAGCAGGATCTGAGTCCCTGGTGGCGTAGTGTGTTACTGATGGCAGCCTTTGTTACATTGGTCCCAGCTCTCTGCAGGTCGTTCACTAGGTGGTTCTTGGATTTTTGCTCACCGTTCTTGTGATCATTTTGACCCCATGGGGTGAGATCTTGCGTGGAACCCCAGAACGAGGAAGATTATCAGTGGTCTTGTATGTCTTATATTTTCTAAGTATTGCTCCCACAGTTGATTTCTTCACACCAAGCTGCTTGCCCATTGTAGATGCAGTCTTCCCAGCTGGTGCAGGGCTACAATTTTGTTTCTGGTGTCCTTCGACAGCTCTTTGGTAGAGATGGGCGAATTGATTCTAACGAAGTGGAATTTGTTTAGAATTTCAGGAAAACTTCGATTCTGAGCGAAGTCTAAGTTTGGGGTGATTCGCGGGAACGAAGCGTGTTTTTAATTGATAAAATGGCTGCAAGCACATGGCGTTACATGGGGCAATGAAATCTGGGAGGAAGAAAGGAGTAGCCTAAATGACATGTGCAGAGATGAAGCCAATCAGAGACCGGCGGGATTCTGTGACATCACCGCACTACATAAGTCTGGACGCGACGCTGGCAGTTCACAGTCCTCTTTCTGTACCGTTTTGTAGCTGCTGCAGCTCCAGTATTAGAGATCTCACACAAAAGAAATACCTTTTATATAGCGATTTTTGGGGGGGTGTCACAGCTTTTCTCAGAGACTGCTTCTCTTACGTTCTAATTTTGATTTTGTGGGGTATTGGAATTGAAGTCCAGTGTGCGTCCAATTCAGCTGCATATACATTTTAATGCTATCTGCTCAGTTCTGGGGCACATTGAATATCCAAGGGTTATCGAAGCCTGTTATTGCTGTTGTATTCAGTTAAAGAAACAGCGTTTTTTAAAATACAAACACCAGTTAATTTTTGGCAGTTTATTTCTTTTGCGCAATTTATATCCAAGGGCTACTTAAACGTCTTTGTACTATTGTAGTCAGTAAAAGAAAGGTTTTTTTTTAAATGCCAAAGAAGAAATTTTGCCTGTAGCATAATTCATATCCGAAGGTTAATTAAGTGTTTTTCTGCTGTTATGGTCAGTAAAATACACGTCGTTTTAACACACTACATAGCAGATAATTTTTGGCAGCTCATTTCTTTTGCGCAATTTACATCCAAGGGTTAATTAAATGTTTTTCTGCTCTTGTGGTCAGTAAAACACATGTCGTTTTAACATGCTACATAGCTGGTAATATTTGGCAGCTCATTTCTTTTGTGCAATTTAGATCCAAGGGTTAATTGAGTGTTTTTCTGCTGTTGTGGTCAGTAAAAGAAATGGTGTTTTTCAGCGCAAAAGAAGAAATTTTGCCTGTAGCATATTTTGTATCCGAAGGTTAAATAAGTGTTTTTCTGCTGTTGTGGTCAGTAAAATACACGTCGTTTTAACACGCTTCATAGCTGGTAATTTTTGGCAGCTCATTTCTTTTGCGCATATTAGATCCAGGGGTTAATTAAGTGTTTTCTTGCTGTTGTGGTCAGTAAAAGAAACGGTGTTATTCAACTCCAAAGAAGAAATTTTGCCTGTAGCATAATTTATATCCGAAGGTTAATTAAGCCTGTTTGCGCTTTTCTATTCAGTAAAATACACAGTTTTTATTTATTTATTTATTTTTTTTAAACATATTTTTATTAACAACTTCCAATCACATATATACAAGATGTAAAGAAGCATGTCATAATACATAAAGAAGATGGAATCATTATATGACAACACGTAGTTTTGCATTTAGGTTTCAGAATTATGACAAATGTAATAAACGTCAGGCATGAATATTGACATTTTTTCCATGCAGCATCTGACACGTTGTGTCTGGTCCGGTGAATGCCGGTTTAGCACCAGTAATGGAAGTGTTACTTTTTGTCATTTTATTCCAACTCCAAACTGTGGACAGGCTCTGGTGCCCATCCCTGCTCCACCCGTTCTACTTCCATGGCTCCACCGCTCTCCCTCCCCCATCTCTGCTTTCGCGTGAAGTTATCTCTCCTCTGTATCTATTGTCCTTAAGATCCAGAAGGAGAAAGGTGAGATGAGCAAGAAGTTTGATTAGTCCTCCCCGTGCCTCTGTATATGGTGTCAGCAGGTTTCCTGGGCTTTTTAACTGATGGGGTAAGAGAGTCCTACTTTGTGGAAGGCAAGAGGGGGTCTAAGGCATTCTCGCGTCAACCTTACACTGCTATGGTTAGTTTAAAAGGCCGGATGCTTCTTCCGTCACCAGGGTATCTATGTCAGGGTCAGCGAGACAATTAACACCCTCTTGTAATTGTATCGGTTCCTTTCCTGCCATTTGTTGCTCTAAATACCATCCTGTACTTTCAAAGCAGGTCTTTAAGTTTTATCGGGTCCCTATTGGTAGAGTATTGATCAACTTTCCCCACAAAGCAAAGAGGGATCGTACTCTCTTTTCTTTCTTCTGTACCGCCTCGATCCAATCCATTCGTAAGAGGTAAAAACATTTGTTAAAGAATAGCTGTATATTCGGGCACACCGGCTGGATCCACAGCTGCAAAATCGCTTTCTTGGCGGCCGCTGAGAGTATATGTAGTAAGTGTCTTTCCCTGCAGGTATAGTCTGTCAGTTCCCCATTGACATATCCAAAAAGCGCCCATGGGGCCGAGGGCGGAAATGTGTGTATGAAGGATCTCCGTATATAATACCCTATTTTATCCCAGAATGTTTGGATCTCTGGGCCTTCCCATAAGCAGTGGAATAGTGTCGCTTCTGGGGAGTTGCACTTAAAGCAACTGCTTGACTTATAAATCCCCATTCTGTGGCCTCTGATGGGCGTAAGATACGCATTGTGTATGATTTTTAAGGTCATTTCCATGTACCTTGCTGCAGGGAGAAATTTATGAGACTCGGCTAATGCCGATAAGATCATGTCTGGGCTAAGGGTGGGATCTAACTCTTGCCATTTCTTTAATTGGGATTGAGTAAGATTATAGTCGTGCGCGTCCCATAGATATTTGTATAGAAGTGAGAGATGTGCCCTGCGTGTCGAGGGTTTTAGGATGAATTTTTCGAACTGTGATCCCAA
>JAODAL010028907.1:0-52548 GCA_025379985.1 Phyllomedusa bahiana | reverse complement strand
CCTTTGCCACTGGGCCCGAACCACTCCCTAATAAAAACCCGATGAAATTGTAAAAACTGTCAGGCCTTGTGGATTTTGACGGAGAGAAAGGCTCCGTGTCCGCATCTGTGCCCGTCCCCCTCCTCCGTCGCTGGCGGGACCTGTTGTTTCAGAGTGTCCAACGATCGTTCCAAACTAAGATCACCACAATGCTCAGCGACAAGGGCATTGTCCGCACTGACCATTTGGTGTTTTCTTCAAAACTGGCAAGGATGGTGCAGAGCTCTTTCCCCCTGCCTCCACTTCGGTGGCTCAACACCCCAAGGTCCCCCACCGCTGCTTGTCAGGCCATGGGGTCACTTCGTACCTGCTAATGGCATTGCGCTGGCTGCCACAATCGCTGGAGCATGTGGAGGGTGGAATTCCAGCGTGTTGCCCACGTCAACAATGAAACGGTTGACGGGAGGCCGAGCTGACGCTGCAACGCAGCCAGGCGGGACGAAGCAGGTGCGAACGGCGGAAGTGCGAACTTAGACTTCGAACCTTCCTCAGCAGGCAGTCCAGACCCGGGTAGCTCTTTAGAAATTTCTGGACGACAAGGTTCATGACATGTGCCAGGCAAGGGATGTGCTCCAGCCTACGATCTTAAGGGCAGACAGCAGATTTCGCCCGTTATCGCACACCACCTTGCCTGGCACAAGGTTTTGTCACCCAGCCAGCGCTCGTTGCGGAGAGCCGTCCACAGCTCCTGACCTGTGTGTGGACGGTCTCCAAGACAGATTAATTTCAACATGGCCTGGTGTCTCTGGGCACGTGATGCCACCAGAGGACCTTGGGTGAAAAGAACCCTGCCCATCCCTGCGGTTTGAAGAGCGTTGCGCCGAGCATGAGAGCCCCCCGTCACCCCAGAGACATCCACCCAGCTCACCCAGTGAGCTGTCACAGAGATATAGCGGCCTTGGCCGGCTTACTAGTCCATTTTGCGGTTTGGGGCACATGGACTTTTCCGCACAGATGCAGACAACGCGCTTGAAATTTTAGATGACACGTGGCTGGCCAGGGCGGGACGGCTTTTCTGGGCAAAGAAATGCCCTGCTCGCAAACTTGGGATGGGGGCAGGCAAGGGCCATGACGTGACGGAACCCATCTGTGTCCACCAGACGGAAAGGCAACCATTTCCAAGGCCCAAAAGCCTGGCAAATCTGCCGACTATTCAGGTTTTGGCTTTGGGATGGTGTCTGTTTTAAACGTGTTTGCTTCGGCTCCCCAAACCCTGGATGACAGGAAATGGCTGGCTGCTAGATGGCTGCTTTACGGCGTGCAGGTCGTCAAACTGCGGAAGGAGAGAAGAGGGGGTAGGATGGGCATTGGTGGTGCTGGGTGGTACTCGGGCGACGGTGGGAGGCTGAAGCCGGAGGTGATCCTGATCATGCTCTGAGAGGACATGGGCAGCTGAGGAACGCTTGGTGGGTGGCGGAGGAGGCGGAGACAGAGGGTGAGACAGGGTTGGAAACCCGGCGGTCGTATGGCTTTTTTGGCCATGTGTTGCCTCCAATTTCAACTCATGCATTCGCTGCATGGTGACTAGACATGTTGGTGGTGGTTAACCACTAAGGTTCTTGACTCTACTTAATGCGTTTACGGCAAAGGCGGCATATGACAATCGCTGGGTGAATCAGAGCTTGCTCAAGAAGGCCCAGGCTTGAGGAGTGTCCTGGACCTTTTTGACGGCGATAAGCGAAGGAGCGGGGTTTGCGCTGACCGGTGGCTGGCGGAATATAACAGAGGAACTTCTGCGACCGCCCTCTCCTTTTTGAGGCGGAAACCTTACTGACATTACCCCATCGTTCTTCCTCCTGTCCAGGATGAACGCTCGCAAGCAAATTCTGCTGAAAAGACCCACGTTGGATCCGCATTGTCGTCATCATCATTATATATCATCATCAACAATGGAGACTTGGGTCGTCCTGCATTCTGCATCCAGGGCTATCGGGCTACAAGCAAGAGGGACTGCAAGGCGTTGCGACGCCCGGGGATTTTTGCCGATTGACCCGGCTTCCTTACATCATCTGATGGCATCCAGTAACTGGGCGCTCAGAGCAGAGTAAATCATATCTCTTTGGCCTCTCTTGATCTGTTTTTAAACATGCCTCTATGAACCCCAAACCGCATTTTGTCATCAAAGAGGGTTGCAGAAAATGGAATTATCCACGTGGTGGGTAACGATCGTTGACATTTGTGCTGCTGCTTCATGTTGGACGGTATTGCTGGTGATGGCTGATGACGACATTTGTGGGCAGTGACTGGGGAGGACCTGGAGGTAGACTGCTGGATTTGCAGGTTGCATTAACCATGAAGGACAGATACGGTGACGCTGTTTCGTTTACTGAGATTCACAGGGCCATGACCCAGCGATGACAGAGCCTGACGGTTCCTACAACTGATGATCCGCTGGCATGCGTGTTGTCGTCAGCACTGGAAGAAGCACCTTCTCTCGTCCCTTTACCTCCATGCCTCCCCCCTCTTTGCCGCTTACTCCCTGAATTTCGCTCCATTTTTTCAAAAATTACAAATTTAAAAGGTAGGAAATTTTTGGAAAAAGTTTTATTAAAAGACGGAAAAATCACACTATTCTAAAATCCCTAAAAATCAAGACAAAATTGCGGATTCAAATTTTAACTGCAAAGTAGATCTTCAAGTACAAAGCGGCCTGCGCCAAAGTGAAAAAACACGTATTGAAAGATTCGGAAATAAAAGTATTTTTTGGCACCTATAAATTTCCCCTGTGGAAAATACACAATTGCGGATTCAAATTTAATGAAAGGGTGGGCTTATCAACAAATCTGGACTGGGCAAAGGAAAAAAAACACGTATCTGTAATGTTTGGATAATAAAAGGTTTTTTTTGGCACCTTAAATTCACCTGTGGAAAACAACCAATTGCTGGATTCAAATTTAACTGAAAAGGGGGCTCTATCAAAAATCTGGAGGGGCAAAAGTGAAAAAAACCCGTATTTGTAATTTCCGGAAAAATAAAAGGTTTTTTATTTTTTTTGGCCCCTATAAATTACCTGTGGGACTAAAAATTGCTGTTTAAAATTTAACTGAAAGTGTTTTCAACAAAGCTGGCCTGCCCAAAATGAAAAAACACGTTCTAAAAAGTATTCGGATAATAAAAGGTATTTTTTGGCCCCTATAAAATTCATTTGGGGTACTAAAAAATTGCATATTCACTTTTAAGTGCAATTTCCCTCAAGAAAAGCGTGTGCGCCAAAGTCAAAAAAACACGATCTGAAATTTTTTCGGATTTTACAAGGTATTTTTGGCCCTATCAACCTGTGTGATTTGTGGATTCTATTTAATTCAAGGTGGTATATCAACAAAGGGGGAATGGCAAAATTGAAATAAACACCTATCTGAAATGTATACTTAAAAAAAGGGGGTTTTTTGCCCCTAAAAAGGGGCCCCTGCGTTACTAGAAAAATGTTACCCTTAAGTTCGGGCTCCCCAATCCCCAGGAAATATTTCAATAGAAAACTGTTAAAAATAAAGCTATTGAAATTCTACACTAAGTCTTGGTGACTTTATCCGTATTCTTTATAAGCTTGTTGTGTTGCCCGCAGGGGCCCCCCCTCCCCCCCGGCTTTACAGCAGAGATGCTCCTTTAAAAATTCTCTACCTAACTATATAAAAAATTTTTCCAAATTCTAATCTAAATTGTAAGGATCACGCAAATAGTAAGGTTTCTCTTAAAGAAATATAAAAAATTTGCTGAGTGTTTGGACAAAAGAGAGCGCACGTCCTTCTGCTCTTAGACGTAAGACACTGGGGGTGAACGGGGAAAACGGTTCTATGAAAAATCGAGTCATGTGATTTTTCCCGCCCAATCGAACCCTACAATCCCCGTCTGACGTCGCAAACCCCAAACTCACCCCGTTATTCGTAATTGATTTGCTGGCGCCCAAAAATTTCGGAAGCCCGAAAAAAGGGCGATCTTTAAAAATGTCACAGATTTTAAACCCAAATTTTCGCATATCTAAAAAATCCCATCACCTAAAAAAATGGGCGATTTCAACTTTTTCGATAAAATCCTCAACACTAAAGAGTAGCATAAACTATCTAACAGGTTTAGTTTAAGCTTTGCTGTATCTGTAGATATATTTCATGGACGGACACTCATTTGATTGGCGGCTTGTAAAACAGGATGTCCCCCTGTAGTAGCCATCTCAGGAAAAATGCTATTAAAAAAAGGCAGTGGTAACTTCAGCTTGCCCACGGTGGCTCTTCTTTTAGGCCTGGTTCACATCAGTTGAACCTCAGTCACACATTGCGTCTGGAATGATGGAAAAATTAGCACAGCAAGCTGTGCTATTTTTTCTGTGTAGACAACGGCTGAGGAATCCTGATAGAAGCATTGTAGTCAAATGGGTCTGATAGTGTTTACTGTAAAACAGGTCCGGTCCCATCTCTACCACAGAACCTCAAGTCAGATGTAATCTAGGCCTTCAAGGGATTTTCCAAGACTTTTAAAAATCTCTTTTTTGGCTCACACTGTGTTTAAATAGAAAATGAACCCATACTTACCTCTCCCTTCACCACCGTTCCAGTGCTGCCGGAGCTCCAGTGTCCGTCCTCCATTCCATCACTGATGACATCACGTTCATGGATCACATGATGCTGCAGCCAATCACTGACCTCTGTGGTCACATGCTATACCACATAATGTGATCCATTAATGTGACGTCATCAGTGAGAGATCGGGGGTGGAACACTAGAGCTCTAACAGAGTTGGAACTGCAGTGATGGGAGAGGTAAGTAATTTTGTATTTTAGCAGAGTGGGAGGTCATAGGGAGGTTTTTAAAAGTCTTGAATACCCCATTGAAAGAAACAAAGGCTTGTTCTGTACAAGTTATGTACATACATAGTAACTTGTATGAAAGCTTTGTAAAGTACTGAACATGAATATTTAATACTTCAGCATTGTATTATGTACAGCAGACAAAAGATAAAAACAATATGGTTAATGGATCTGTAAATCACGGGGTGTGGGATGCCAATTTTGTTTTAATATTCTTCTATTATAGAATTATGGCGCTTTTGTGATACTTAAAAGACAAATTGAGACAGTGAAGCTGAACAGATGGAAGTAGTTTCCATGGCAATGACAACATAGAGAAGGCTCTCTCCAGTTCTCTCTGCTGACTTTTTCATAGCATTTTCTAATTTAGCAACAGGATGGTGTAAGCAGTAAATGTGTCCTCTAAATACAAATTGGATTTATTGAAGTAAGTGTCAGGAGAGTAACTACTAAATGTGCCTCTGACAGTCGTCATCTACTAGGTATACATTTTAGTTAACCATGTCGCTTTGCCTTTATTTTACTTTTGCTTAATGTGTGATACAAATTAGGCTGCATAGTGATTAGGTCGCTTTCATTACTTCATCAAAGCTAAATTTGTAGCTGTCAAGATTTCGGATGTATGCTGAGTAGGTGTATCTGATCTCATCAAACATGGCGACATGATAACAAAGCAGCCACCAAACCAGCTTTAGTAGCTGCTATGCGGTCTACACAATCGAAGACGGTAAGAATCAGTCTGACCAGTTCTCATCAGTTCACATTCATTCATATCAATCATCCTTCTATTTCTCAAGAAAAGCTCTGCCGGTAGTGCTGATGCCTTTAGTTGACCAATCAGCACTTCTTGTAAGAGACGATAGAGATGATTGGTATATTGAATGTGAATTGACTCCCTTGCTGTGGCAGACGATTACAGCAATAAAGCCTCCAAGAACCTGACATGTTTTGAAATTACATAAGTATGCTCAAAAGTCCTAAGTTCACACTCTCTTTTTGTATATATCTGTATGTATGTGTGTATGTATGTTGTTTGCACATGTATAAAGGCTGACCCATAGGGAAGCAGGAAACCCCTACCTTGCCCCTGGGCATGGTGGACCCTAATGCATGGTGGGACTGGGGCTGCTTTTAACTCTTTAATGACCGCCCACCTACTTTTGATGACGGGCATTTCAGGTCGTTCGTCTGCAGCAACGTCTTTTGACGGCGCTGCAGACATCGGGGTTTGTGGCGCCCGGCTACACAGCCCTGTTCCCAGTGCAGCTCCTGCAAGCTCCAGGGAGCGGGGAAACCTCCGCCCCCCGCGTTTAACCCTTTGATTACTGCATTTCATAACCGCAGCCCAATCAAAGGGTTTTCCTGCTCTGTTGGGTGATCGGGACACTCAGTGACCCGACAGAGCCCAGGGAACAGCTGCACAGTCAGCCCTGGGGACCTAGAGTAGCCCCAGGGCTGTCTGTGTAACAAGCCACTGATCAGGGCAGACCGTGTGCTGCCCTGACCACTGCCTTTGTCAGACTGACACAGATTATAATGTATTAACATATATGAATATGCTCATACATTACTAAGTGTAAAAAAAAAATAAGTAACACAGTTCTTTCATGGGATTTTTTTTTAAAAAGTGAAAAACATAAAAAGTGTAAAAAAAAGAATAAATGATAAAATACATATTTAATAAAAAATAATTGTGCATATATTACACACAAAAAAATCCCTACACATATTAGGTATCCACACGACGGTAATAACCTGTATAATTAATCTAACAAGTTATTAAGTGTGAAATATGAATTTTGTAAAAAAAAAATTTAAAAATGTAAAAGGAATGTAAAAAAATAGAAACAAATTCTACAATTATTTATAAGTGAACTTAAACTATTCCCCCATAGAGTATAACTCATCTCGAATAAAACGAGGCCTCATACAATAAAATAAAAAAGTTACAACTATTGAAACGCAAGGAGGCAAAAACTAAAAAAATGTTCTGGTAATTAACTGATTATCAGGCGTTCAGCTTAAGGGGTAAATGGAGAAAGGCAGAAGAGGGAGGAAGCAAAAGGTATGTGCAGTATGTACAGTAGTTGTAGGTTGGAACCCGAGAATCAACTCCACTGGTGGACCCAAAAGTCAACTCCATTGGTGGGCCCCAAGAATCAACTCCACGGGTGGGCTCTAAGAGTCATCTCCACTCGAGGGTCTCAAGAGTAAGCTCCACTGGAGGGTCCCAGGCATTCCAGTGGTGCTGACATTTTCCTAATAATAATTATCACTATGACAACACAAATCCAGCTGACATCAAAAGGGTCCAAACTCCTCCAGTTGTTAGAAAACTCTCTAAAGGCTTGTCTCAGTCTTCATTCATCTCCTTTGATGGCTTTTGTATTAATTTGTGCTTTTTCTAGGCTTTTTCTCCCTTCTTTCCAGCTGAGAAGCAGAATTTCCTTTATTTTGAAAGCTATTTTCCTTTGCCCTGTAAGGCCTCATTCACACGGCTTATTCTGGGACTGATTTCAGCCGTACTGCACGCCGGATTTGCGCTCCAATACGGCTGAAAACGGCCCATTCATTACGGTAATCCACAGTTCTCATAGAGAACTATGGATTCCGTCTCCCCTCCCCGCTCGGCGAATCTGCTGGGCGGGGAGAAAGTGACATGCACATTATTTACGGCATGTATGCGCCGTGAATAATGAATGTCTATGGGGCCGGCGAGCTGCCGGCCTGCCGCCCCACCCCCACTGCACGGCAGCCACGTAATTGCGGGGCGAAATCTGTCCCCGCAATTACGTCGGCAATAAGCCGTGTGAACATTGCCTAAAACTACAATCTCCAGAATCCTTTACTGTGCTTTGCCTGCCTTCCTCTCTCCCACCCTCTGTCTCAGAGCACACCCTGTTTTCTACTTCATGTTGTTGAGTGTTCAGGCATCGAACCACTGAGCTTCTTGTTGTCAAACAGCTGATGTAGACCTATAGGTAGCCCACAGAAAATGTAATGAACACACATTAGAAGAGTATTTTCACAGAAAGAATAACACCATTAAAAAGTACATTTTGTCCTGCAAAATAAAAGCCCTCATATGTCTATGTAGATGAAAAAATAAAAACATTATGGCTCTTGGAAGGTGGGGAGGGAAAAACAAACGTGGAAAAAAAATAGGCCTCGACATTAAGCGGTTAAGAGTCAAGTTTTTTAACAACATGACATCCCCTAGAGAAACGTCAATTATACAAGTAAATCCACTTAGTGAAGTTGTTGCTGAAATAATCATATTAATAATAATTCTCAACCATTATTCCTCTTAAGTTACCCCATATATGTCTTGTAGCACTGTCAGGAGGTCTGACACCATGTTTAGTCCATGGCTGCCATTACTATGGACAGGGATGTGGCTGTGCTATATAACTTTTTTTTAAATACAGCCGAATGTTTTAATATAAAAGAGGTACAGAATTTTCAATACAGGTATATCAGAAAATTGTATGAATTCCTGTAAAATACATAATAAATAAAAACAAAAGAAAGTGGAAAACCCATTTAACTTTAATTATGCATAATAAAAAAGAGTGCATGCCACATATTGATTTCATTGTACCTCACACTTAGTCGTTCTATCAAAACTCACCCTATGTTAACAGGTCTACAGCATGAGCCTGTTCTTCGCCATATTCCTAGAAACCTGAGCTACAGGTGATACTGAGGAAAGTGCCTCAAACTGGACACTAAGTTGACCTGAAAAGACATGAGTGTGACTAACTTACTGCTCTTAGACTTTTGCGTTCAATGTAGCTATTCATCTGTCACTGTGAAGAAAACCATATGACATGTTGCACTTAGGGTGACACGTATGAACTTTGGCGCACACAGGCCAGTTCTAAATACTTTTAGAGCAGTGTAGAATGCGCCGGTATATTTGAACCTGTTCTTCTGCAGTTCATACATACAGGCGCATTGTAAGTGTAGCACAGGATAATCCTGGCATGAAGCCTATCTGTGCCACATCGTAACAAAGTACAGTAGAAAAGACTTAACAGAATTCCAAACAGCTCGGGCGATGCTTACTGATGTTAATTATAAAACTGTATTAAATAAAATAATTTTGCAAAAATATAAAATTAACATTAAATTATATAAAATCAAATTAATGATTCAATAATATAAAATTGATTTACAATTCTGTACTAAAAAAATTCCATTATATATTCTAAAATTAATAATATTTGAAATAATATAAAATTAGAAAACCAATACATCATCTATCATAAATCCCATTATTATAGGATTATCAGTGATAACTAGTGTTTAGCGATTTTTTCGACAAAAATTGAAATCGACAAAGGTTTTTATGGTGATCGAAATTTCCAGATCTTGCTATAATTAAGGTTTAAATCTGTGCATCATCTATTCAGATTGCGCCTTTTTCGGGCGCTTCCTGTAATTTTGCCCGGCCAGCAAATCAGTTACAGAAAAGTGGGAGGGTGAGATGTGTGTGCGCGTCATGACGGGGGTGTGTTGGGTTTCGATTGCTGGAAAAATCCCCAAAGACCTCGTTTACAAGAACAGCGTTTTCCTGTTTCAGACTCAGTGTCTCTCAGCGTTATAGGGATTTGGACCTGCGGTTGCCAGGGGGGCCAAACGCTCAGCGAAAATTAGTCTATTTCTGCACAGAGAAAAACCTTTTTTTTATTGCGTGATCCTTCAATTTAGTTGATTTGAGGTTTAAGATTTTATGTGTTTTGTAGAGAATTTGGGGGGGGGTTTTTTTTTTGGGGGGGAAAAGGGTTTTTTAAAATTTTATGGGGGGGAAAAAGGGGGTTTTTGGGGGGCCCTTTGGTTTTTGGGGGTTTTGGGGGGAACAAAAAAAAAAAAAAATTCTTTTTTTTAAAAAAAAAAAAAAAAGGAAAAAAAAAAAAGGGGGGGGGGGGTTTTTTTTTTTTAAAAAAATTTTTTTAAAAAAAAATTTTTTAAAAAAAAAAAAAATTTTTTAAAAAAAAATTTTAAGGGGCCAAAATTTTTTTAAATTTTTTTTTTCCCCAAAAAATTTTTTTTTTGGGGGGGGGGAAAAAAAAATTATTGAAAAAAATTTTTTTTTTTTTTTTAAAAAATTTTTTGGGGGGAAAAAATTTTTGGGGGTTTTTTAAAAAAAAAAAAGGGGGGGGTTTTTGGGGATAAATTTTAAAAGGGGGGGGGGTTTTTTTTGGGGGTTTTTTGGGGGGGCCCCGGGGGGGGTTTTTGGGTTTTCCCCCCCGGCTAATTAAAAAAAAGGGGGGGGTTTTTTTGGGGGGGATGGGGGGGGGGGGGAAAAAATTTCGGGGGTTTTTAAAAAAAAATTTTTTTTTGGGGGGGGGGGGGTTTAAAAAAGGGGTGGGGGGCCCGGGTTTGGTGGGGGAAAAAAGGGGGGGGGTTTTTTTAAAAAAAAAAAAAAATTTTTTTAAAAAGGGGTTTTCCTTTTTTAATTAAAAAGGGGGTTTTAAAAAAAGGGGGGGAAAAAAATTTTTTAAAAAGGGGGTAAACAAAGGTGGGAAAAAGGGGGGGGGGGGGGGGGGGGGGGGGGGAACCCAAAAAAAAAAATCAAAAAAAAAATTTTTTGGGGTTTTTTTTTAAAAGGGAAGGGGGGGAATTTTTTTAAAATTTTTTTTTTAAAAAGGGGGTTTTTTTTTTTCGGGGGGGGGGGTTTTTAAAATTTTTTTTTGGGGGGTTTGGGGGGGTTTTGGGGAAAAAAAAGGGGGGGGGAAAAAAAAACCCCCCTTTTTTAAAAAATTAAAAAAAATTTTTTTGGGGGTTCCCACCATTAAAAAAAAAAAATTTTTTTAAAAAGGGGGGGGGGGAAAAAAAACCCCTTTTTTTTTCCCAAAAAAAAAAAGGGGGTTTTTTTGGGGGAAACCCCCTTTTTAAAAAAGGGGGGCCCCGGGGTTTAAAAAAAACCCCAAAAAAAATTTTTGGGAAAAAGGGGAAAAATTGGGAAAAAAAAAAAAGGGGGGAAAAAAAACCCCCCCCCCCTTTTTTTTTAAAAAGGAAAAAAATTGAAAAAAAAAACCCCCCCCAAAAAAAAAGGGGAAATTAAAGGGAAAAAAATTTTTTTAAAAAAAAATTTTTTTTTTTTTTTTCCCCAAGAAAAAAGGAAAAAAAACCCCCCAAAAATTTTTTTTGGGGTTTTTGGGGAAAAGGTTTTTCCCCCAAAAAAACCGGGGGTTTTAAAAAATTTTTTTTTCCAAAAAAGGGGGGGAAAATCAAATTTGGGTTAAAAAAAAGGGGGGGGAAAAAAAAGGGGGAAGGAAAAAAAGGGGGGGGGTTTTTTTCCCCCCGGGGGGGGGGCCCCAAATTTTTAAAAGGAAAGGGGGGGGGGCCCCCGGGGCCCGGGGGGGGGTTTTTTTTGGGGGGGCCCCAAACCCCTTTTTTAAAACAAAAAAACCCCGGGAAAAATTTCTTTTCCCCCCCCCCCCCCCCCCTTTAAAAATCCCCCAAAAGCCCCCCTTTTTGGGGGGGGGCCCCCCCAAAAAGGGGGGCCCCGGGGGAAAATTTTAAAAAAAAAGGCGGGGGGGGGGGGGGAAAAAAATTTTAAGGGGGGGGCGGGGCCCCCAATTTTTTTTTTTTTTAAAAAAAAAAGGGGGGGAAAAAAAACCCCGGGGGGTTTTTTGGGTCCCCCTTTCCCCCTTCCTTTTTCCCCCCTTTGGGGGGAAAAAATTTGGGGCCCCCAAGGGGGTTTTCCCCCCCCAAAAAAAGGGAAAAAATTTTTTTTTCCCCTTTTTTAAGGGGGGGAAAAAAAAAGGGGGGGGGGGAAGGGGGAAGGAAAAACCCCCCCAAAAAAAAAAAATTTTTTAAAAAAAAGGGGGGAAATTTTTTTAAAAAAAAGGGGGGGAAAAACCCCCCCCCCCCCCTTTTTTCCCAAACCCCCCCCCCCCCCCCCCTTTAAAATTTTTTTTTTTTCCCCCCCCCTTTCCCTTAAAAAAATTTTGGGTTTTCCCCCAAACCAAAAATTTCCCCCAAAAAAAATTCCCCAAGAAAAAAGGGCCCTTTCCTTTTTTTGGGGGGGCCCCCAAGGGGAAAAAAAAAAGGGGGGGGGCCCCCCCAAAACCCCCCTTTTCCCCTTTTTTCCCCCCCCCCCGGGGCCCCCCTTCTTTTCCCATTTTTTTTTTTTTGGGGGGTAAAAAGGGGGGGGGGGGGGCCCCCCCCCCCGGGGGAAACCCCCCCCCCCCCCAAAAAAAATTCCGGGGGGAAAGGGGGGGAAGGGGCCTGCCAAAAAAAAAAAGGGGGGGAAAAAAACCCCCAAAAAAAAAGGGGGGGGGGGGTTTTTAATTTTGGGGGAAAAATTTTTTCTGGGGGGCCCGGGGGGTTGGGCCCCGGGGGGCCCGGGGAAAAAATTTTAAGGGGGGGGGGGGGGGGCCCCCCAAAAAAAAAAAACCCCCCTTTGGGGCCCCCCGGGGGGGGGAAAAAAATTTTTTTTTTTGGGGGGGGGGGGAAAAAAAGGGGGGGGGGAAAAGGGGGGCCGGGGGGGCCCCCCCCCGCGGGGGGGGGGGAAAATTTTTTTGGGGGGGGGGGGGCCCCCCCCGGGGGTTTTTAAAAAACCCCGGGGGGTGGGGGGTTTTTTTTCCCCCCCCCCGGGGGGGGGGGTTTTTAAAAAAAGGGGCCGGGGGAAAAAAAATTTTTTTTTTTTGGGGAAAAGGGGGCCCCCGGGGGGGGGAAAGGGTTTTGGGGGGGGGGGGGGGAAAAAAATTTTCCCCCCTTTTTTTTCCCCCCCGGGCCCCCCCCCTTTCCGCCCCTTTTTTGGGCCAAAATAAAAAAAAAAGGGGGCCCCTCCCGGGGGGGGGTTTTTGGGTTAAAAAGGGGCCCCCCGGCCGGGGGCCGGGTTTCCCCCCCGGGGCCCCCGGGAAGGGGTTTTTTTCCCTTCCCGTGGTTTCCCCCCCCCCCAAAGGGGGGGCCCCCCCGGGGGGCCCCCAAAAAAGGGAAAAAGGGGGAAAAAAAAAGGGGGCCCCCTCCCCCCCAAAAAAAGGGGGAAAGGGGGGGGGCCCCCCCCGGGGGGTTTTGGGGGGAAAAAAAAAAACCCCCCCCCCCCCGGGGGGGGGGGATTTTTTGGGAAAGGGGGAAAAAAAAAAAAAAAGGGGGGGGGGGGGGGAAAATTTGGGGGGGGAATTTTTGGGGAAAAAAAGGGGGAAAAGGGTTTAAAATTTTTTTTTAAAAGGGGGAAAGGGGGGCCCCCCCGGGGGGGGGGGCCCCCCGGGGGGGTTTTTTTTGGGGGGGGGGGGGGAAGGGGGGGGGGGGGGGGGGGGGGGGGTTTTTTTTTTTTTTTCCCCCAATTTTGGGGGGGGGGTTTGGGGGGGGGAAAAAGGGGAAAAGGGTTTTTTTGGGGGGGGTTTTTGGGGGGGGAAATTTAAAAAAAAAGGGGGGGGGTTTTTTTTAAAAAGGGGGTTTAAAAACCCCAAAAGGGTTTTTTTGGGGGGCCCCCCCCCCTTTTTTTAAAAAAAAAAAATTTTTTTTTTTCCCCCAAAAGGGGGGAAAAAAAATTTTTTGGGCCTTTTTTTTTAAAAGGGAAAAAAAGGGGGGGGGTTTTTTTTGGGGGGGGGGGCCCAAAAATTTGGGGGGGGGAAAAAAAGGTGGGGGGAGGGAAAGGGGGAAAAAGGGAAAAGGGGCCCCAAAACCTTTTAAAAAAACAAAAATTTTGGGGGGCCCCCCAACCAAAAGGGGGGGGCCCCGGGGGGGGTTTGGAAAAAAAACCCAAATTTTTTTTTAAAAAAAATTTTTTAAAAGGCCCCGGGGGCCCCGGGGGGGGGGGGGAAATCCCACCGGGTTTTCGGGGGGGCCCCGGGGGGGGGGAAAATTTTGGGGAAAAAGGGGGGGTTTTTTTTTGGGAAAAAAAAAAAAGGGGGGGGGGGGGAAAAAAAAAATTTTTAAAATTTTTGGGGGGAAAAAAAAGGAAAAAATTTTTAATTTTTGGGGGAAATTTTTTGGGGGGGGTTTTTTTAAAAAAATTTTTTTAAATTTTTTTTTTCCCGGGGGAAAAGGGGGGGGTTTTTTGGGGGGAGGGGGAAAAGGGAAGAAGGGGAAAAAAAAACCTTTTTTTTTTTTTTGGGGGGGTTTTTAAAGGGGGTTTTTTTGTGTTTTTTTTTCCCCAAAATTTTTTGGGGGGGGGGGAAAAAAAAACCCCTTTTTTTAAAAGGGCCCCCCCCCCAAAAATTTTTTTCCCATTTTTTAAAAACCTTTTAAAATTTTTTGGGAAGGCAAAAAATTGGGGTTTTTGGTTTTTAAAAATTTTTTAAATTGGGGGGTTTTTTTTTTAAATTTTTTTTTGGGTTTGGGGAAAAAAATTTAAAAATTTTTTTTGGGGTCATGTATTTGAGAAAACAGCAAAAAATCAGGGTTTCCTTTGGAACAGAAAAATTGGCTTCTAAGTGGCATTTCTCCCTCAAAATTTTTTTAACGGTTGGCTGAAAGTCTTTTTTAATAATTTTTTTGGGTTTCATGTTTGTTTTGAAATCCCAAGCAATACTACAGGTCCTATTTAAAAAAATATTGTTTTTTTAACAGAAAATTTTTCTTCCCCCAATTGCCCAAAGGGCTAAAGGTTTCATGTTTTAAAATTTTTTTGGAGGAAATTTTGGGCTTTTGAAATTTGCAGCCAAAAACTACAGGTCCTATTGAAAAAAATGTTGTTTCAAATTTAGACATTTGTTTTTTCAAAATTTGGGTCAAAAGTGGCTAAAAGGGCCCAGCTTTGAATTTTTGGGGGGGCATTTTGCTTTTGACATGCAGCTATACAAACAGGTCCTTTTCTAAAAAAATTTGTTGTTTTTCAAAACAGCTTTTGGGTTCTTCCCCAATTGTCAAGAAGTGGCTAAAAAGGGATGGGTTCTGTCAGAAACAGGAATCGTGGGGACACTGTTAATGGACACATTTTTGAAAAAATGACTTTTTTTTGGGCAAAGATCTTTAACATAGCTATAAAATCCCTGTATTGAACCCAAACCCTTTTAATTTACAATGAAAAAAAAAAAAAACAAAAGACATGGTGGGATTCCACCTTTTTTTAAAAAAATTTGTGTTTTTCCCTAGAATTAAAAGGGGTTCCCTAATAAAAACCTCCCATGTAAAATAGCTTTTTAAAAAAACTTCCTCTAAAATTTTTACAAGGGAGGGTACAGGAAAACTTGACCAGATGTAGGTTATTCCAGAGGGCAGGGAGTATGGAGCAGGGAAACAGAAAAACAAAGGGACAGAGCCCAAATTTCCCCCAAATGCACGTTGAGTAAAAGGGAGAAAAAAAAAGGCCAAGAAAAAAGGCACCTGGGTGTAACGGGGAGCTTTAAAACCACCAGAAATTTCCAAGTAAAAGCTAAATTTGGTCCACACCTTTAGGGAGGGACAAACGCCCCCAAAGGTTTTGGGGACTGTGTACTGGGGAAAAGGCTGGATTTTCTAAACACTTCCGCTTCCGCCCCTTGTTTCCCAGACGACAGTTTTTCGTTGTTGCGTCTTTAAAAGGGCATTTAAACCTTTGCGGTTAATAGATGAGGGGAACCCCAAAGCCTGGGCTCCCCACCGCCCCCACTGAAACCCTCCGGGTAAAACCCTGGGGCCCCAGGAAAAGGTATGTAAAATGTCCATTAAAAATTTAAAATGGTGGGTTGAAAGACCTTTTTCCCGGGCACTTTTTTAAAGGTGGGGGCATGCAGGTTTTGGGGGCCTCATGCTTTTCCCCCAAAGGGCCCAAGGTAAAAATCAATGCCCAAAGTGAAACTAAAAGGGGTGGTTGAAAGATTTCCTTTTTCGGCCATTTTTTTTATATTGGGGGTTATGGGGGGTTTTGGGGGCTCATGCTGTCCCCCCAGGCCAAGGTTTTAAGTCAAGGGTTCCGGGGAAAAAATAAAATGGGGTTTTGAAAAGCCCCCTTTTTTTTTCCCCCCACTTTTTTAAATTTGGGGGGTTCATGCGGTTGGGGCTCATGTGTGGCCCGGGAACGGGATATTCAAATGTCCGGGTTTCAAGAAAGGAAGGGATGGTTCAAACTAAAATTACTCCCCTTTGGCACTTTTAAATTTTGGGTGGGGTGATGCATTTTAAAAGGGTCGGGGCTGTGGTACAAAGACAGGGATAGTAAGGGGCTGGATTTTTTTTTCTGTGACTTTTAAAACCTTTAAGTGTGTTCCCTTTAAAGATTTAGCAAAAAACCCCATTTGACTGTTGTGGTGTTAATTTCAAGCTTTCCGCCTTTTTTGGGTGTAATAATGAAGGTGGGGTTGGGTTTTCCCAAATAAAATTTTTAAAGGGTCATCGCCCCAAAAATTCGACGCTCACTATCAAAAAACCCTTTTATCGATAGCGGCCCGACAAACGACTATCGTGGGATCTCGATCCCCCAAACCCGAAAATCGCTCAACACAGTAAATAACAAACACTTTCACGGGCAGGCTGGAAAAAAAAGGGGAAAAGCCTTAGTTTTGCATTTTCAGTGAATAGATACTATGGTAGTGATTTTGCTTGGTGAACCACAGGTGTACTGGCTCTTGCCATATGTAGAATAAAGGCTGAGCAGCAAAATTAAATTTCAACACTGACCACCATCTGAATAAAATTTATTTCATTTAATGTAGTAAAAAAAAAAATCAAAACTAAATTTTATTATTAACATGATAAATTTGACATAAAAAAATCAACTCAATGAACTGCTTTAAACTCCATAAAGAAGTGAAGTAACAGAATACAAAAGTTACAGTTCTTAACTATGATTACATTAATATCTACTTAAACCTTTTCAAAAATTTTTAAAAAACCCCAAATTGAGATTGACAGAGGAAAAACATTTTGACTAATAAAAAGAAAAAAAAATTTTTAAATTTAAAAGATAAGGGCCCCCATGACGAAGCCAAACTCCAAACCCAAAGTGGGTTTTTTTGCCCGGAAAAACATGCCCAAGCCAGCAGCGGCAATGTATAGAAAATCCAGCATAGGAAATCCAGCATGACCCCAATAGTAGATTGGATAAAACCATTCAAAAATGTATTTGATATGCACATTAAAAAGCAGAAAAAAATGGAAAAAAATCAAGCACACATAGGGGGACATGTATGATCGGCGTTTTCACCGGTTTTCTGGTGTATAATGCGCCTCTCAGTGCTGGCTCCGCTGTCGGACGCACCTCCCCTATGCGTTAGGCACATTAGGCGAAAGCTTCGCCAATTTCTAATGCGCCTAACATAGAGGGGCGTGCTGTGGGTGTTCTGGGGCGGGACGCACCACATTCGAAAACACTGACAAATGTATGAATGCGGGTCGGCGAAGTGAGGCGCATTAGAGCTCCGACAGGCAGACCAATTTCAATGTGGTCTGTCTGTCGGAGGCGTTGAAGTTTGCCCCGAATGTATGAGCGCACTTCGGCGCCGACATACATCAGGCACAGTTTTCATGGAAAATCCCATTAAAACAGAGGCTTCGACGCACCTATCTTTATACATGTCCCCCATAGTCTCAGCGGCAGGAGTGGTCATACAGAGATGCGTACTTGCATCCAGTCTCTCTGTATGACCACTCATGTCGCTGAGACTTTGTGCTTGAATTTTTTCTGCTTTTTAATGTGCATATCGAATAAATTTTTTAATGGCTTTATCCAATCTACTGTTGGGGTCGTGCTGGATTTCCTTTATTGGATTTTCTAAACATTTAATTAAACATTTCATTTGATTTTTACTACATTAAATAAAAAATTGTAATCAAATGGGGATCAGTGTTGAAATTTAATTTTGCTGCTCTCAGCCTTTAATCTACATACAGCAATAGCCGACTGAGACTTGTGGTGAAAAATACAAGATCCCTAGCACAGTTTCTATTCACTGACATGCTATTCTAACACTTTTTCTTTATTTGTAGCCTGCTGTGATGTGTTTATAACAAATGATAATATCTATGCTAACTCCGTAAATACCCAATTGAGAACGAGATTTATGGTAGATTCTGTATTGGTTTATTTAATTTATATTATTTAATGTATGATTTATTTTAGATTATATAATTTTATCAAAATCTTATAGGAGATACTTTTATATTTTTGGGATCATCATATATTATAATATTTAATAATTTTATATTACAAAATTTAATAGTTATTTTATATTATTAAATTTTATATGGTTTCATAATTATCCTAAATAATTTTTTTATAATTTTAGTGATATATATTGAAAAATAATTGCTATTTTTTGCCCTCCTGACAATTCTAGTTCTACTACGGTTCCTCTGGCTCAGGCTGAGAATTTCAAAATAGGTCTGCCTGTTCCAGCAGTAATGTGCCTAGTTTCACCAAACCACATTCATAAATGTGTTTAACATTACGAATGTGGTTCGATGCCCCCAGAAGGCCCCCACATCTATGGTGCATTACAAGGTGTTGGGGCAGGTGCACAGTGCACCATACTTGTCCTTACGACTATACATACATTGTGAAAAAGGCAGACCACTCTCTTTTGGCGCATTTAATGGCAAATATAGAGAAATGGCCCGGTCATACATGTTGCCCTTAGTGTTTTACATTCACAAATATCGCAATGCCGCCAATAACTTTTCAATTATTCCATAAGCATTTTATGCACTTCTTCTTTAATAGACGATCATGTAATGAGGTCAATACAACAAGTGATATACTATCGCAAAATTTTTAAAAGAGAGAGAACCTGTAATCCAGTCCTTAGAAGTCTCCAGCTACCGGCATAGACGCTGACTTCACGTGCATCCATGCATTCGTGTGGGCTGGGTTCTGTGCTGTGATGCGGCCTACAGTTGACTGTGACGTCTCATGCCTGTGACGCATGGATGCACGTGAAGTCGGCATCTATGCCGATAGCTGTAGACTTCTAAGGACTGGATTAAAGGTTCTCTCTCCTTTAAAATTTTGCGATAGTATATCAATTGTTGTATTGACCTCATTACATGATCGTCTATTAAAGAAGAAGTGCATAAAATGCTTATGGAATAATTGAAAAGTTATTGCCGGCATTGCGATATTTGTGAATTTAGTACTTGGCAGGTGGGGTCCTGCTTATGCCGTAACAACCTGTAACCAAAAGGTGCCAAACAAATTATATTTGAGACTGCCCTTAGTGTTTTGCCAGTGTGAGCATTATTATACCCTTCCTTACAACCGGTCATGGTGTTTTGGCTCTTCTTTTTTTTTTTCTCTCCACTTTCCAAAAGCCACAACTTTTTTATTTTGTCATCTACATAAACATGTCAGGGCTCGTTTGCTTTCAGGAAAAGATGTACTTTTTAATGGTGCTATTGACTGTACAATAAAATATACTGGGAAATGAAAAATAAATTCTAAGTGGGTGAAATGTGAAAAAAAGTACTTGCATCATGTTTGAAGGAATATTCTTTTTATGGTGTTCACTGTTCTGTATAAATAATATGTTAACGGTATTTCCTAGGTTGGTACGATTCCGGTAATACCAAATATGTAAATTTTTTGTTATGTTTTAGAAAAAAAACAAACAAAAACAAACATTCTCTATTGCTCAAATCTGCCCTGCAGCGCTATTTTCTGCGACCAACAGCTTTCTGGAGTAGGAAGTAATAGAACCCTAAACATAGCATAGCATTAGGCTTCCAACTGCCAGGGTAATGGATCAGCACAATGCAATATCACAGCAAGAGTGCTGATCGAAATGGGTAACGGTGTGAAGCTCCATTTCTCTTTTATTTAGATGCTGTGACATCCAAATGGTTAAACAGCAGGGATTGGAGCCAGCTCTGTTTCCTGCTGTTAGCGGCTGGTGTTAGCTGCAATTAGCAGCCATCAGCCACCTCCTATGTAGTGGACTGAGTAAGCCTACTACATAGGATCCTACCGACAATAGAACATACCCATAGGTCTATTGTCTGTAAGGACCCGTGTTATATGTGTGTACTCCATCTCCACAAACAAACATAAGACATACAGACATAATTATGTGTCATTCTAGTTATATTCTATAAAAAAAAAAAATCCTACTTCTATTTTTAACATATCCGTATGGCACCAGGTAAGTGCGATGGAATCATGATGAGGTTGGAGGCGTGTATTTATCATTTGATGTCAAAATAGGAAGATGTAGATATCAAATGGATTTTGTTGTGTATGTTCCTTGATGAACCTGCACTACAGCAGGGGAAACATGTTAAAGTGGTTTTGGAAGTTTGTTATGGTCAAGTTCATAATGGGTCCCCTTAGCCTTTAGACAGGCAGTGTGGGATCTGCTTGTGTGACGTAGATTTTGACAAGAGTTTCATCCTATACATTGAGTAATTAAAATCTATATAAAACATATGTGGTATATGCTCATTTTTTGTTGTGGGTTTGTTTCTGCTACTTGTAATTGAAGTTTTAAAAATCACATCCACTTGCACAATAATGCAAAGCGTTGGGGATGAGCAGTGCTACAAACGCAGCACAAATCGTGAATTCACCCCAATGCCTCAACTTATTTTATCTAGCCAGTATACTATACAATAATGTCACCTGTAACATTTTTACTGCATTTTTGTGTGTTTTACAGTAAATATAAGAACATTTTTCTGTCATTTTTACAAAAAACAGCAAAATAAAATAAAAAAATAAAAAAAAGGCCATGTGTGAGCATAAATCAGAAAGGGAGGAGACAGCTGTATGCAATAGATTGTAAGTTAACCCTTTTGTGTATAGACCATGCTCTTCTTCTTCCCATAGTCAGAAGGTTTTTGCCTTATCCCACTTCTAGGCATACAACCATAGCTTTTGTATCTTAGGACGACATGTATGAAAGGGTTTTTCACCCTTTTTCTGGCGTACAATGCACCTAACTGAGCAGTCTCCAAAGTCTAATGCCCTTAATGAATTGTTCGACACTTTCTAATGCGCCGAATATGAGGGGGTGTTCTGGAGGCGTTCTGGGGGCGTGGCGCACCACACTCATATTATTAGACTCATATATGAATGTGGTTCGGCAAAACTAGGCGCATTACTGCTCGAACAGGCAGATCTATCTAAATGTGGTCTGCCTGAGCCTGAGGAGTTGAAGTGGAACTAGATTTGCTGTAAGCGGCAAAAATGTACCTTATTTCTCAACTTACAACAGTGCATTAATAAAAAGTCATATATTATAATTATCAAACTTATAAAATTTAATTATTTAAATTTAATGAATAATATGATCATATAAATTAATATAAAATATATAATATCCCAAAATAAAAAAATATCTCAAAATAAAATGTTTTTAAAAAATTAAAAGAAAAAAAATAAATTTACATTAAAAAAACCATTGATTAGGGTTTGGGAGATGGGCGAATTTCCAAAAATTCGATTGGCATTTTCCCCCGAATTTTTCCCGACAAAATTCTTTTTCTTTTCCCAATTTTACTTGGGCCAATTTGCTTTTAAAAAAGAAATTTTTCCCCCGGGGCGCACAGAGCCTGCAGGGGTGCTGTAAACGTTGGGGCCATGTTTAAAAATATGAAAGGGGGAGCTTGGTTTGGTCTTCATACAATTTTTGGTTTTTTTTAGTATGAAAACCAATACTGCCGCCCCCCTTTTAGAATCCCCTTTCAACTTTTAAAATTCCCTGGGCCCCTAAGAGGAAAAAACTGCCCAAAAAAAATAAAAGCGGGAATTTTCCCAATAAAGTCATGCCAGCAAAAGTTTGGAAAAAAACAAGCTGAGGGGCCAGGGGGAAAAAATTTGGGTACAGAGTGTGGATGATGGGGGGAAGGGCCCCCGCGACCTTTGAGGTTAGGCAGGGGCCCACCCTGAAAATTTTTGTAGGTGGCAAAACAGGGGGAACCCACAGAATGGAAACCAATGAATTAAGAGGGGAGGCCACGGGGGGCGGGCACTTTGAGGCCCGGGCCCTTGGCAAAAATGACATTCTGAAAGGGGGAAAAAACAGGAGGAAGCCACAATTGGCACAAGACTGAGAGCGGGGGTCACGGGGGAAGCACATGGGGTTTAAAGAAAGTGGCACAATGACACAGGGTGGGGGCACGGCAGCAGCCCGGGAAACAGCATGAGGCAGGCGGGGGCCCAAAATGACATTCTGGAGGTGGAAAAAACAGGAGGAAGCCCCCAGAGTGGCACAATGACTGAGAGCGGGGGGCAGGGCGGCAGCAGCTTTGGGTCGGGCAGTGCACAAGACACAGTGTGGTGGGACATGGCAGCAGCCAAAAGCGGGCGGGCATGAGATAAAAAAACAGTGCACAATGACACATGGGGGGAGTCGCGGCAAAAAAGAAAACAGCAGCAGCGAATGGGGGCATAGATTTGGCACAATGACAGGTGTTAGGTGGGGGAAAATCCCAAAGCCCCTGGTAAAGAGGTGGTAGGCAGATGGAAAACTTTTAGCAATGGTGGCATCGGTGGGGGGGCGGCTCAATAGTGGCGGGAGGCGGTATTTATAAAACCCCAGACTGACCCCAAAAAGGCTTTGGGTTTTGGGGAAAAATCCTGGCCGTTCCACCCTGATTCCTTTTAAACAAAGGTCATCGTTCCAAAATTTCCCGGGGACAAGCGGGTTCCCCGGGGGTAACGATCCCCCCGCCGCCCTGAACCCCCGACTCCTGATGCCACACTATTTGGGCCGGGGCAGGACGGGCTTCCCCCACGGCAAACTCCAATTTTTGCGGAACACCCCAATTTGGGCTCCCATAGCCCAGGGGAAATTTCTAATTGGGGGGGCAGAGGGGCTGTCCAAGAGGCCACAACCTTTTTGGTTCAGGGACTGTCCGGGTTCCCTGCTGCTGGCGACGCCCCCCTCACAGGGTTGTAAAAGGAAGTGTCATCAGTCCCCTTCCTTTTGACTTGGGGGGTTACTACTGATGGAGCTGGTACTGCTCCTCCCCCACCCCACCTTCCCCCAGCAGCCGCGGCATTTGGTAGGGTGAGCGCTGAGGAACCCCCCGGTCAGACCTGTCAGAGGAGGGACAAAGCCGCACTTTGGGGCGGGCAGCCAACGGGAATTACGGAGGATTTCCCTAAAAGAATTTTAGTTTTTCTTCCCTCTCAATACGGTAAAAAAGGCTCCCATTTTGGCCCGGGTTGGCGGGGGTTTTCCAATAGGGTGGAGAGCCAGAAGTCCCCCCCTCTGGGATTTTTGACAAAATTCGGCTTCACTAGCCACAAATAAGCATGCGGGGCCATCTCACAAGTGACCCCTCCCGGGGGCCCCTTTGGCCTCCTTTTTCCACTTTTTTACTGCCCCCGGTGGGGGGGGGCCCTCTCCCCCGTTTTCCCTCTTTCTCCCCCAAACCCCCCTCCGTTGCTCCTGCTCCTCCTCTTTTTGTCACCGGGTTTAAAAACCCAAAAAAACTCTTTTCCCCAACAAGGGTTTCTGCTCCAAGCCCCTCCTCCTCCTCCTTTTTTAAAGTCCCCCACCGCCCTCATGGGGCCACAAAGATTTTGTCCCCCCAATCCCCCAGCCCCCTGCCCGGGACAGATTTTTCAGCATCTGTTCCAGGACATGAAGCAGGGGGAATGATGTTATTCACCCCGTATTTCCTGGGGGACTGACAAATAACGTCGCCCCCAAAGGGGGGCCCTCAACAAACGGGAGGGGTCACGCATGAGCTGCCCGCAAAAAAACAAAGTTACCAGGGGGGTTTAATTTTGTCTGCCTGGATCATCAAAAAATTCGTTAATGGCCTTTTCTGTTCAAACATTTATTCCCCCATGGGCAGGTGGGAATTTCCCGCGGGTGGAAACTTTGCATAACAAGTGTGTTGGGGGGGCCGTTCGGCCCCTTTCAATCGAGGGGGGTGTTCTTGGCTTTGTCGAATGGATAAAGTGCATGCCCCCGTTTCCTGGCCCCTTTTTTAGAATGTTCCCGAAGATCGGTTGGGAAAACTTCAGGGAAACCTTTTTACAACCCGATTGAAAAAAACTGCGCCATGCAGGGGCATGGGGCCCAAACCCTTTCGGGGCAGCGGGGGAACCCCGTTCCTCCAAACCCTTGTCCGTCACCCTTTTTGATTTTCAGTTTGGGGCGGGGAAAGCCACACATTTGATTTCTTGCTGCAAAACGCGGAGAAAGGGTTTCCCCCCCTGTGTGACTTCGTTCCCGAGGCAAACCAGGTGGGAGAACTGCGTGACACCGGGTGTGCCCTACCCCCAATTTTGGTATGATGGAGCAGTTTTTGTGGGAAAAGGCCCAGATGGGTTTGGGGGTGGTGGAGGAGGAGGAGGCGGACATTGGCGGCAGGGGCAGCAGTTTGACAACGTGGGGGGGGAGAAAGGGCGTTTCCCCTGTCCCAAATTTTGGTTTTGCCTGGGCTGGAAGCACATTACCCAGTGGGCCCTAAAGGGCATGTACTGGCCCTTACCGAAATTACAGCCCCCAGACGTCCACGCTGCCGTGGGACCTTTGGAAAAAAACCCCATAAGCTCAAGGACTGACCCCAAATTTTTTGTTCTACTTTTTTATAAAGGGTTTGGACTGTCTTTTTGGGAAAAAAATTACGGTTGGAAACCTTTCCCTCTCGGCTCGGCACAAGCCAAAAGTTCTTGAAAGGGGCAGGGTTTAACCCTTTGGAAAGGGAGGGAATGGGAGTACCAACCTTGGGCAGGAGACGGGCAGCTTCTGCACCTTTGGGTTTGGGTTTGGGTTTTCATACTTTTTTTTTCTTTTTTCAACGCCTAAAACTAAAAAGACCCCTGTGGGCCATGGTAGCGAGGGGCAGGAGCCCCTCTGGAAACCGGGGGAAAGAGTTTAAAAGGGGAAAAAAGCTCCCCTTTTGGAGAAAAGGGGGGGAGCCCCTTTACTGGCTGGGAAGGGGTTTTGCCCCTGGGGTGCAGGGCCGGTTTTTCCTTTTTTGCGTTTTTTGCTGCGGGAAACAGGAAAGGACCACCAATCTTTAGGCCCCGTTTTTTCTCCCAGGGGGGCCAAAGGGGGGGTGCGCTGCATTTGGGGGTTGACGGAAGGGGCCCCTGGTGCCCAACGGTTTTTGCTTCCTTCCCCAACCTTAACCCCCTTTTGCCCACAGATTTACCCTATTAACCCCCCTTTTCGGCTCCTCGGGTGTCTTAGCAAAAAACTGCCTTCAACCCCCCGGGGGTAGGATTTTTAAACCCGCCCCCCCCAACCCCTTCCCCACCTGAGGGTTTGGCCCCCCACCCGCCCGGGGGGTTTTTGCTCGGGGTTGGGAAAACCCCTGTTGGGGGGGTACCCCCCTTTTTTGGACTGGCCCGGAAAAGTGGGTTTTTTTACCCCTTTTTGGGGCCCTTGGGGTTTTCCCGACCCAAAAACTGTGCCCCCTTCCCCCCGCTGGGAACCCTTTTTTTTAAAAGGCCAACCAAGGGGGCCCACGTTTCTGGGGTGCGCTGCTTTTCCTGAACCGGGGCAAGTGAACCGGGCCCCCTTTTTTTTTCCTGACGATGGAGAAGCCTTGCCCCCCCCACCCGGCCCCCCAAGGTTTTTCGGCTTCGGCTAAATCATCCCCCTAAAAAGTGTTTCCAAACGTCACTGGGGGTTTTCCTCAAAAAACCGGGGGCTTGGGAAAGGGCCCAGTCGAAACCTTCCTTTTACAACATACCTTTTCCCCCGCCCACTCCAAAAAACTAAACTTTGCCGGGCCCCACTGCAAGAAGCAGGCCATTTTTGGCCCATTTTTCGCTGCCCAAGTTTGCTTCTGGGGGCTTTTTTCCCCCCTTCCCCCAAATTTTTTTCCAGCTATAAAAATGGCGCAGAGCCCAACCACAAGTAATCTCTGGCTTTTAGGGGAAAGGGGTGGGGCAGAGGGGGGCTGAGGGCAGGTGAGGGCCCCCTGACCCCCTCCCCCGGGGGATTTCCAAATAAGGGTTGGTTTTCTGGGGGGTTTCCCAAACCTTTTCGGGGGTTTTAAAATGTCATCTGGGAGGAAGAGGGGAACCCAGCAACCAATCAAGAACCCTTGGGTTTCTGAACAAAAACACGGCCCCTAGATGACAAACGGCAGTTTGGCCCCCCCACCGGTGACCCCCGCGCGAGTTTCCCCTTTTCTGTTGGGTCATGGGTGTTCCCGGGAAAGGGTTTTTCCCCTTTCCAAATCGCAGGGTGGAGCCTGCCACCTCTTGGTGTAGAATACTGTTTGTTCTAAAATGTACAACACGTTTTTATGATTTATATTGTATATGATTTAAAAATACACCCTGTTTTTTACTCCCAAAATTTAACCCCCTTTAAAAAGGGTTGGGGAACCCTTGGTATAAAAATTTCCCCTCCCCAAAAAGGGCCCGGGAAAAATTTTTCCTTTTTATTTTTGTCGTTTAAAAAACAGGGGTGTTTTTACTAAATGTAAAAGCACAAACCGGCTTAAATTTAAATTTTGGACATTTAAATTTTTGGCTACAGGAAAAAAAGTATATATTTTTTGGGGTTTAAAAAGATGGTTTATTTTTGTCAGAAAACCAACAAAAAAACGCTTAAATTAACCCCTGGATGTAAATTTTTTGGGAAAGAATTTTAGCCGCAAAAAAATGTAAACCCTTTTTAGCGTGTTACAAAATTTCGTGTTTTCTCGCCACCCCAAAAAGAGATACAGTTGTGATTAACCTTTTCTTGTAATTAGGTTTCGGGGAAAAAATTTTAAATTTTTTTTTGGGGTTGAAAAAAAAAAGGTTTATTTTTGGGCAACAAAAACCCCGCAAAAAAACGCTTAATTTAAACCCCCGGATGTAAATTGCCCAAAGATTTGAGCCGCAAAAATTTGGGAGCTTTGTAGCGGGGTTTCAATTGCCGTGTTTTCTACGCCACACAACAAGAATACAGTTGTAATTAACCCTTTTCTTGTGAAATTTGGCTACGGGAAAAAATTTTTATTTTTGGCGTTGAAAAAAACGGTTTTTTTGGGGGCAAACACACCAGCAAAAAATGCTTAAAATTTAAACCCCCCGGGTGTAAATTGCGCCAAAAAATTGAGGGCCCCCCAAAATAGTAGTTTGTACGTTTTTACAATTGCGTGTTTTTTACGCCAAACAACAAAGATACGGGTTTTAATTAACCCTTGGCTTTGAATTTCTACAGGAAAAAAAGTATATATTTTGGCGTTGAAAAAAAGGGCGGTTTATTTTTTTCGCACACGCAAAACAACGCTTTAAAAACCCCCTTTTGGGGTTTAAATTTGTGCCAAAGAAATTGACCCCCCCAAAAAAAGTAAACTTTGTTTGCGTGTTAAAATTGCGTGTTTTTTTTACGCCACAAAAAACAAGAGATACTTTGTAATTAACCCTTTTTTTGTGAATTAGGCTACAGGGAAAAAATTTTTTTATTTTTTGGGGTTTAAAAAGACGGTTTCTTGGGGGGAGCACACCCCGCAAAACAACGCTTAAATTTAAACCCCTGGATGTAAATTGGGGGCCCAAAAAATTGGCCCCCCAAATATAGCTTTGTAGGGGTTACAATTGCGTGTTTTTTACGCCACACAAAAAAGAGATACAGTTGTAATTAACCTTTTCTTGTGAATTAGGCCCAGGGAAAAATTTTTTATATTTTTGGGGGTTGGGAAAAAAACGGTTTTTTTTTGGGGCAAACACACCAGCAAAAAAAAAAAAAAAAAAACCTTAATAACCCCCGGGGTTTAAAATTTCGCCAAAAAATTTAGCCCACAAAATAGTAGCTTTTTAGCGTGTTACAATTTTCGTGTTTTCTACGCCCCAAAAAAAAGAACAAATTTTTAAATTTAAACCCTTTCTTGTGAATAGGCTACAGGAAAAATTTTATATTTTGGCGTTGAAAAAAACGGTTTTTGGGTCAGACACCAGCAAAAAAAAGCTTAATTAACCCCGGATGTAAAAATTTCGCCCAAAGGGGAAATTGGGGCCTTTACAAAATAGTAGCTTTGTAGGTGTTACAATTGGTGTTTTTTTACGGGCCCCACCCCAAGAGATACAGTTGAAATTAACCCTTTTTCCCTTTTGAATTAGGCTAGAGGAAAAAAAATTTTTAAAATTTTGGCGTTTTAAAAAGCGGTTTTTTTTGGGGTCAGCACACCAGCCAAAAAAAAACCCATAATTAAACCCAGGATTTAAAATTCGCCAAAGAAATGAGGCCCACAAAATTTGAGCTTTTTTACGTTTTACAAATTTCCCTGTTTTCCCACGCCCCCACATCAAAGATTACAGTTGTTAAATTAAAACCCTTTTCTTGGAATTAGGCTACAAAGGGAAAAAAAAATATATATTTTTTGGGTTTTAAAAAGCGGTTTATTTTTTTTTCAGCCCCCACCACAAAACAACGCTTTAAATTTAAACCCCCGGAATAAATTGCGCCAAAGATTGAGCCCCCAAAAAAGTGCTTTGTAGCGGGTTTTCAATTTCGTGTTTTCTACGCCACGCAAAAAAGAGGTAAAAGTTTTAAATTTTAACCCTTTTCCCGTGAATTAGGCTACAGGAAAAATTTATATATTTGGGGTTTGGAAAAAAAAAAGTTTTTGGGTTTTTTTCCCCCACACCCGGGAAAACCCAAAGTTTAAAAATTTAAACCCCCCGGATGTAAATTTCGCCAAAAAAATTTAGCCCCCCAAAAAAGTTGCTTGTAGCGTTACCCCAATTTCGTGTTTTCTACGCCCCCCACCCCAAGGGGATAAAATTTTTAAATTTAACCCTTTGCTTTGTGAAATTTGGCCCACAGGAAAAATTTATATATTTTGGCATTGAAAAAGACGGTTTCTTGGGTCAGCACACCAGCAAAACAACGCTTAATTAATTCCTGGATGTAAATTGCGCCAAAGAATTGAGCCGCACAAAATAGTAGCTTTGTAGCGTGTTACAATTGCGTGTTTTCTACGCCACACAACAAGAGATACAGTTGTAATTAACCTTTGCTTGTGAATTAGGCTACAGGAAAAATTTATATATTTGGCCTTGAAAAAGACGGTTTCTTGGTGTCAGCACACCAGCAAAACAACGCTTAATTAACCCCTGGATGTAAATTGCGCAATAGAATTGAGCAGCCAAAAATTAAGTGGTATTTGTATTGTAAAAACGCTGTTTCTTTAAATGAATACAACAGGAACTGGCTTAGATCCCACTTGCATATTGAATGTATATGCAGCTGCAGTGGACGCACACTGGATTTCAGATCAATACCCCAAAAAATTAGAAATAGAACATTAAGAGAACAGTCTCTGAGACAAGCTGAGACACCCCACAGAAATCGCTATATAAAAACCCAATTCTTCTTTAAAAGAGCTATCAGCCGCGGCAGCACCTTCCCTGATGAGCACAGTGAGAGGAGTGTGAGCTCCCGCGTCGCGCCCGGGACTTATATAGTGCGGTGACGTCACAGAATCCCGCCGGTCTCTGATTGCTTCACCTCTGCACATGTCAATGCAGGCTATGCCCTTCTTCTCCAGAGTGCTTTGCCCATGTAGCGCCAGTGCTCGCAGCCATTTTATCAATGAAAAGCACACTTCGTTCACCCGAAGTACCCCAAAGTTCGACTTCGTTCCGAACCGAAGTTTTCCTGAAATTCTAAACGAATTCCACTTTGTTAGAATCGATTCGCCCATCTCTAATTATGTTGTTGATTTTTATATTTAAAATTTTTACTACATTAAATTTTAATTTTATTTTTGCTGCTCTCACCCTTTATTTTACATACAGCAAGAGCCAGCACAGCATAGGTATTGCTGGGATCTGTGGTCCTCCAAGCAGGATCAGTACCATAGTTTCTATTCACTGACATGCTATTCTGATGACTTCTCTTATTTCCAGCCTATCTATAGCCTTTATACATGTTAGCATGTTAGGTGCATTACTTATGCGCCTAAGTTCCGTAATGCGCCTAACATTTACACATCATTTATGAACGCACAAAAGCCATACATCAGGCGCATTATACACTGAAAATAAGACTCGACTATTCACTTCGACGCGCCTTCCTTCATACATATCGCCCTTAATGTCAGCAAAACTAAAAAAGGAGATGTTTCTTAAAAGACAAGCTGTAGTTTTTTAAGGCCACATTTTGCCATCCAAATAGGTAAATATGTAATTTAGATTAAATCGGTATTCCCATCTAATTGATTAACTTTAACCCCTTCCTGACAGTCATAATAATATGGCTCTAATTTTTTTTCCTCCTTGCCTTCTGAAAGCCATAACTTTTTTATTTTTCCACCTACATAGACACACGAGGGCTTTTATTTTGCGGAACCAGATGTACTTTCTAATGGTGTTATTCATATTATCATATAATATACTGGGGAACGGCAAAAAAATTCTAAGTGGGGTAAAATGTGAAAAAACTTGCGCCATGTTTGCGGGAGGTTTTTTTTATGGCGTTCATTCTTTGGTAAAAATGTTGTGTTATCTATATTCTTTCTGTTATGTTTTGGCACCATAAAAAATAATCACAAACATTTTCTATATTTGAAAACTTGCGACGCCATTTTGTGCGGCCAATAACTTTTTTGCACTAACACCTACGGACGTGAGTGAGGATACATTTTTTTGTGGGTTTAAGTGTACTTTTTATTGCTAGCAGTTTGGAATGCATGCAACTTTTCTGATTACTTTTATTCCAATTTTTATGGGACGTGAAATGACCAAAAAAACTGCAATTTTGGCGTTTGGAATTTTTTTTCATTTACGGTGTTCAACATACGGGACAAATGATGTCATATTTTAATAGATCAGACTTTTTCAAATGCGGCGATACCAAATTTGTGTAACTTTTTTATTTTTTTTTTTATTTGTAAAATGGCGAAAGAGGGGTGATTTGAACTTTTAATAATTATTAAAGAGTGAGAGTGAGTCTAGCACAGTGAGTCAGTCACGAAGGCCAGAATGGGGAACTGTCTGAGGGAGGAAGCGTGAGAGAATGAGAAAGTGAGCCATTATGTGGCTAGTACCTTCCACGGAGAGGGATGCTACTGAGGGACTGTGAATTTTGACGCTGACCTACCAGATTGCTGCAGTAAGTGTGCTTTTGCTGAAACAAAATCACTGACTTGATGACCGAAGTCTAGAGAGAGAGAGGGGCTTCTGAGATGAAGAGAATCGAATTGCCAGGGGAGCCTGAAATCCACGTACGTTCAAATAAACAAACGTTCAGCAGAGTTGACACTTCTTCCATGAAAAATGAAAACTTTGGGCGACATGCATGAAATTTGGCGTCAACACACCAAATTTCATGTGCATAGTAATGGCAAAAAATGCGCCTGATGTATGAACCCGCTCTACAGTGGATCATAAATCAGGCGCATTCACTCGTGTGACATTTCTGGATCAGGTATACCACTTTAACCCCTTAAGGACCCAGCCAGTTTTGGCCTTACTGACAGCCCTATTTTTGAAATCTGGCATGTGTCACTTTATGTGAGAATAACTTTTTGACACTTTTACTTATCCATGTGATTCAGATATTGTTTTCTCGTGAACCAGTGTGATTTAAGTTAGTAAGAAATTTTTATCCATACAATCCTTGTTTTTTTGTGAAAAATATCAAAATTTCATGAAAATTATTATTCACCACAAAATAGTTTAGAACTAGCATATACCATATGTCCACTATAGGTTGGCATCATTTTTTAAATGTCTTTTTTTTTTACGACTTTTGGGGGCTTAGAAACTTAGTAGTAATTTCTCACATTTTCAAGAAAATGTGCAATATAAATTTTTTTAGGGACCAGTCCAGTTCTGATTTGGCTTTGAGGGGCCTGCATGTTAGATAGCCCCATAAATGACTCCATCAAAGAAACTAAACCCCTTAAAGTGTTTGCAACAGTGTTTAGGAAGTTTGTAAACGCTTTAGGTATTTCACAGAAATGAAAGCAAAGTGGAGTTGAAATTTCAAATTTTCACTATTTTTGCAGATTTTCAATATTAATCCATTATTCACTGGAATACGGTAAATGTGACTAGGTAAATGCAACTTAATATCAATTCCCCCAGGTCTGCTGTTTTCAGAGATATCCCATATGTGGCCCTATTGCATTATTTGGCTCAACCATAAGCCCAGAATAGGAGGAGCACCTACTGGACTCTGGGGTCTCAATTTGAATACAATTTTATTTAGGCGCCATTTCAGGTTTGCAGACACCCTAAGGTGCTAAAACTTAATAAACACCCCTAAAAAGACCACATATTGGAAACAACACCCCTTCAGGAATATATCCAGTGGTGCAGTGAGTATATTGACCCCACAGGTGATTTGCAAATTATTTTTAGCATTAGGTTGTGAAAATTAAAAGTTTATTTTTTTCGAGCAATCTGCAATTTTAGCTTAAAATTTTTCATATTTACAAGGAATCCTGGAAAAAAGTACCTAAAAATGTGTTACACAATTTCTTCCAAGTTCATCAATATCCTACATGTGGGTGTAAACTGCAGTTTGGGCACATGACAGGGCGTATAAGGGAGGGAGTACTATTTGGCTTTTGGAACGCAGATTTTGGTGGATGTCATGTCGCATTTGCAAAGCCCCAAAAAAACCAGAACAGGTGAAACCTTCCAGAAGTCGCCCAATTTTAGATTCCAAACCCCTCAGGGATCTCATCTAGGAGTGTATTGTGCATTGTGGGACCACAGGTGTTCCATAGTTTTTTTTAGCATTGGGCCATGAAAATGGGGGGAAAAAAACACAGTTACGCCATTGTTTTTTGGGTTACAATTTCACAGCGTTCACTGTGCAATATAAATGAGTGGATAACTTTACCATGGGAGTCGGTATGATTACAATGATATACATTTTCTATAGTTTTTTATGTTTTATTACTTATAAACAATAGAAATGGGTCTATAAAAATGTGTTTTTATGTTGTCCTATTCTGACAGCCATAACTCTTTTATTTTGCTGTGCGCAGAGCTGTGTAGGGCCTTGTTTTTTGCGGGATGAATTGATGCTTTTATTGGTACCATTTTGGGGTGCATATGATGCTTTGTTCACTCTTTATTAAGGTTTTTGTGAGACGTTTTGTACAAAATACAGCAATCCAGGTAGTGTTTTTTATTTTTATTTTTTATAGCGGTCCCTCTGTGCTATATATGACATAATAGCTTTACACAGCTGGTTGATATGATTACAGTGATACCCAATTTATATATTTGTTTTTATTTTTTACTGCTTTTATACAATAAAAACACTTTTATTCAAATAGGAATACATGTTTTTGCATCGTCATAGTCTGAGAGCCATAACTTTTTTATTTTTCTGTGTACAGAGCTGTGTAGGGGCTTCTTTTTTGCGGGATGAGTTGACGTTTTTATTGGTATCACTTTTGGGGGGACAAGGCTTTTTGATCGGTTTTAAATCTGTTTTTTGCAAGGCAAGGTGAAGAAAATACTGCAAACCTAGTAGTGTTTTTTAATGTTAGTTTGAACAGCGCTCACCGTGCAGTATCTGTGACAAGTTAGTTTTAATCTGTGGGTCGATATGATTACGGACATACCCACTTCATATAGTTTTTTATGTTGAAACCCTTTTTTTTTTTTTTTTTAAAGTGTTTTTATTGTGTGAAAAAGAATACTTATGCATCGCTATTTTCTGAGAACCATAACTTTTTTTTTTATTTATTTTTGATCTTTTTTGGGCCAATTGGCATTTGTAAAGGGGAAAAGGGCGGTGTACGTGTTTTTTATTTTATTTTTCATGTTTGTGTTTTACTTTTTTTTACTTTCTTTTTACTTTTTCACATTTTTTTTCACTTTTCCCCATAGGGGATTTGAATGAGTGATCTTTAGATCACTCAGTCAATAGGCATCACTACACCGCTTGTTGCTGTGTACTGGTTCCGATGGCAACTGTCAGTCACGCTGACGGGGCATGCGCACAGGGTACGGCCGGGCATCGTGACGTCACAGACCACCCGGAAGGCATTCTATGCCCTCCGTGCTGTCTGTCAGCACACAGCAGCCGCACGATCGTGCTCTGCTGTCGCCGACAGATACGCAGGAGGAGCGATCTCCTCCTGCACCTCCCTTAGTTATTGTGACCCATCGGTCACGATAATTAAGGGGTTAATCGCCACCCCTTCCCCAACCGGAGTGATCTCGGGTCTGGGCCGATGCTGCGGGATGTCAGCTGTAATATACAGCTGACATACAGCGCCAATCGCGCGAATTCTGTCTTAGAGTTCGCGCGATCGTCAGGACGTATGCATACGTCAAGGTGCGTGAACCCCCAAACAACCTGCACGTATGCATACGTCCTAGGTCGTTAAGGGGTTAAAAGTGGTATACCTTTTCCAGCTGTAATGCGCCCAGAACTGCCGTAGCAAAGCAACAAATATGTAGCTTCGCTACGGTTCTAGTGCTGTGCCTGATATTGGGCTGTAAAGACGACAGATATCTGGTACAGCCCCGTTCATTCATGTCGCCCACTATTTCAACTCTTTAAAATCCATAAAGGTAAAACTGCACATTTACTTGTTTCAGGTTGGCTAGTGCTCCTTGATCACAGTATAAGAGTGTGGAATCCTACCTTCCCTTATAAAGCATTTCAAAAGTATTTAACCCCTTATTAGATGGTAATTCCTGCATTATTTTGAATACCACACTTACTTTAAAGAGAACCTGTCACATAGTTTTTGCCCCCCTGGCTGAGGACAGAACAAGCTAGTGTCAGACCTGCTGTTTCCAGTGCTGTGTCCCTTATTATGTAAGATGCTGTAGTTTTCGTGTATTTAATGCTCAAATCTGCAGTTTTCAGCCAGAAGAGTTATTCGAAGAGTCCTTCAGACTGTCAGTTTTTTTCAAACCCTGCCCACCTGAGGCTAGCCCCGCTCACCTCAACTGACAAACCTATTACTTTGAATAGGTAGAAACATGTGAATAACTTTCAGTGGGCGGAGCTAGCCTTTGGTGGGTGGGGCTAACGCCTGCTCATGAATAAGATTTGTGGTGTAAATGCCCTAAAACTGCTGCATCTTACAGAATAAGGGACACAGTGCTGGAAACAGCAGGTCTGACTCTAGCTTGTGCTGCCCTCAGCAAGGGGGCATAAACTATGTGACAGGTTCCCTTTAAAGTGATGTTTCATAAAATAATGTCTTGTCAAAAACTTAAACATGCTTTTACATAGTACATCGCTAGTTGTTACAAGGCACTTACTGTAGGTAGCAGTCATATGATTTAACATTACTATTACCGTATATACCTGAATATAAGCCGAGGCACCTACTTTTGCCGCAAAAAACTGGGAAAACTTATTGACTCGAGTATAAGCCTAGGGTGGAAAACGCAGCAGCTACTGGTAAATTTAAGAAATAAAAATGAATACCAATAAAATTACATAGGCAGGTATAGGCAGTTTATTGTCTCCCATAGGCAGTTTAATGTCCTATAGGCAGGTATATGTCCCCCACAGTCAGGTTATAGGCAGGTATATGTCCACCATAGGCAGGTATATGTCCCCTATAGTCAGATTATAGGTAGATATATGTCCTCATAGGCCGGTAATAGGCAGGTATATGTCCCTATAGGCAGGTATATGTCCCCCATAGGAAGGTATATGTCCCCATAGGCAGGAAATAGGCAGTTATATGTCCCTATAGGCAGGTATATGTCCATATAGGCAGGTTATAGGCAGGTATATGTCCCCATAGGCAGGTTATAGGCAGGTATATGTCCCCATAGGCAGGTATATGTCCCTATAGGCAGGTTATAGGCAGGTATATGTCCCCATAGGCAGGTAATAGGCAGATATATGTCCCTATAGTCAGAAATATGTCCCTATAGTCAGGTTATAGGCAGGTATATTTCCCCATAGGCAGGTAATAGGAAGGTTATAGACAGATAAATATTCCTTATAGGCAGTTTCAGGCAGGTATAGGCAGGGTTAAAAAAAAAATAAAAAAATACATGCACTTACCTCACTCCCTCGCTGATCCAACTCCTGGGCAACCGTCTTCTGGCACAGGTGGCGTGATGTCATCAGGCTATGCAGGCAGCGTGATGACATAGCACACTGCCTGTGCCGGAAACTCCGGGCAGCCGCATGTCTGAGGCAGTCCGGGGTCCACTGCGGAGCTCGCTCTCTGCTCCGCAGTGGTATCTTCCCGTTATGTGCTCCCAGAGGAGTTGCATACAGGTGAAGAGATTGACAACAGCGCCCGGGCCAAGGCAGCACCCGAAAGCTGTCGGCTTACTTGGGATTCTGCTATATGCGCTCCCTGAGGAGTCGCATGTAGCAGCAATGTCCCTGCCGGCGCCAGGGCCATCGCTGCGCCTGAGTGCCAACAGTGACTCGAGTATAAGCCGTGGATGAATTTTTCAGCAAAATTTTTGTGCTGAAAAACTTGGCTTATACTTGAGTATATACGGTACCTTTTGAATATGCATTAACCAATAAGCATTTATGTGTATACATACATACATACCTATTGATTGAGGGACAGTTTATATAGGCGTTCACATATGAGCATAAAAATTGTATCAAACAAACAGAATTTGATGGATGTGGGCTCCTAATAACAATCATTAAATATACAGCAGTTCCGAGTGTTAATCCATACCACTAAGGTAATGTGTGTTCAGAGTCAGAATCCAAAATGCCTCTCTTAGAAGAAGCCTTCGTTCTCTGCCCATTTTGGGTTTTTGTACTTGTTCAAAAGCAAGTTATCTAAATTTCTTTTGTGGACATTAGCAAAATTTTTTGCTGCTCCTAATATTTGTTTCCTTATACTTTATTTAAAAAATGTGTTTCACTATGCTGGTGTTTATTTTCTTGTTGTGCGGCCTACATAGGTTAATTTGCATTGTTTGAACATACAACCGAAACACCACACATGGGTCATCTGCCAGGCCCATGCCTTGTCCTCCATCTTCAGCACCTTACAGCTATATAAATTTGGTATTACCACAGGAGTACTGATCTGTAGAATAAAGTCAACAGTCCGTTAACTGACACAGTGAACTGCATCAAAATAAGACCAAAAATGACAAAATTAAATTTTTTCCATCCTGCAAATAATTTTTTTGTGGGGGTTTTCAAATGCATTATATTCTATCCAATTAAAAAATAGAACTAATGGCTCTTGGCAGAAAGAGGATGAAAACCTTTGGGACCTTTTGTGGGCCAAACTGCAGTACTCTCCAATGATAACCTAATCACATATTCTGCACATTTGATATAGTTGATGTCATTTCTTTATTTAGGTCTACATTTTGTGCTGATTGATTACATAATACATTTGTATAGGTTTGATAAATGAAATTATTCTGGCTGCATTATGCATGCTAATTTGGTTAACATATTGATTTATACTTGAACTTATAGAACTTTACTAGTATACTTTAGATTTAAGGTTTTTTAGTCTAATACAAAACCAACTTAAATGTAAAATTGCTGAAGATGTCTATTGTTTATCAGATCAGTGTATCTTTTTAAAGATACCAAGCAAAAATATTTCACTTCTAAAGAAATTCAACAACTCAACAAAACCTTTGATAAATGTCCTCTTTGATCTTTCAAAGCAATTTGAAAGTTAAATTACAAAATGTCTTTTGTTAGATAGAGAATGATTTATGTCTGTAAACTTTCCCGGGAAGAGACTTGGTCACCATGTCATTGCTGGTTGCTAGAGGAGATCTCCAGTGACATTCATAAATCAGACTAGAACAAGGTACATAAATAATACAGATATATTCATTTATTTTAGCTGTAAATCTACAATATTCATGTAAGGGATTTGTGTAAAGGCATATAGAGAGATCCAAAAGCTATACAATAAGACTGAATGTAGAATAGCATTGCCTTCCTAAGGTCCTGTCCTTCCAAAAACTTCTTCATTTGCTATTGCTAGTCAGAAACAGCAGTTCAGTCTCAAGTTCATCTATAGCAACATTGCAAGAGAAATAAATCATTACTATGGGTGATCTCGGTCCATCAGAGGGTAAGGCACTCTAATAGAGATGGATCATATTATATTTAAATATCCTGGTACGGTATGTTAAGAGACGTTGTCTAAAGCAGACATCGCTTTTGACCACTTACAATGGACGTATGGGTGCATCCTATTGCCAGTGAGGAGCTATAAAGCGCACTCTGTGCTCACTCCATAGGCAGCGAGTGCTGGTCGCTAGCAGCAGGGATCAGAGTTGGCTCTGATTCCTTTTGTTTAACCATTTAGATGCCACGGTGATATTGACTGGGGTGTCTAAATGAATGAGGAACCGCACTGCGCACCATACCTTCCTCCAACTGCTGCCCCGCAATAAGATTGCAGGGGGATACGTGGTCACTATTGGAGCTGGAAGCCTTAAGAAGTCTTCCATAGCCACCATGTTACCACATCTATTACTTCATGCCTCAGGCAGAATGTAATAGAACTGCCATCCTTGTGCACCCTTCTGCATTATCTAATAATGCAGAAGGGTGTACAAGTGATCAAGCCTCTATGAAGTCTAAAAAAAATAAAAAATATTAAAAGTTGAGATCACCCAACTTATCTTACAAATAAAAAATGTAAAAGTTACACATAATTGGTATTTCCACATCCATAAAAGTCTGATCTATTAGGATATTACATCATTTATGCTGTACTCTGAACACCATAGAAGAATTCTAAACAGTAATATTGTGTTTTTTTGGTCATTTTATTTCCTCCAAAAATTGGAATAAAGAGTCGCATGTATCCCAAAATGGTACCAATTAAAACTACACTTGTGCCTACAAAAAATGATGTAAAAACAAGAAAGTTATTGGTTGCAGAAAATGGTGCTGTAGTGCTAATTTAAGAAGAAAATATTTTATTTTTTTAAAAGTACTTAAAAAATTTAAATCCTACATACATATATACATATACATATATTTGGTATTGTCATGAGTGTGGTAGTGGATCCTCTGGACCGCCGCAAGTGGTGGTGTAAGCCTCGCCAGGGAGCGGAGTCTAAGTAGGTCCCGGTTTTCACCAGAGCCCGTTGCAAAGCGGGATGGACTTGCTGCGGTGGGAGTCTAAAAGGTCGCTATCCCTGACTTGACTTGCTTGCGGTGGCAGCTGAGGTTTAGCATGGTACAAAATCGTAAGGCAAGCTCGTAGTCAGGGACAGGCAGTAAGGTCAGGACAGGCGGCAAAGGTTCGTGGTCGTGGGACGTAGGCGAGAAGGTTCGGTACACGGTAATCAGGACTAGACTAGAATAGACGCTTTCTCTGTAGGCAACAGGCACTAAAGATCCAGCGGGGATGTGCTGGAGGCGTCACAAATATATAGTGTCAGCGCCCGGCAATCAACCAATTACCGGCACGCTGGCCCTTTAAATTTGAAAGAACTGGCGCTCGTGCGTCCTAAGGAGCCAGCCGGCAGGAGACTGCGGGGAAGCAGGAGAGCAGCCGAGTAAGTGAATCGGCGCGGGGGAACGAGTGTGCCCGCGGCCCGACACTCGAGCCGTGGCACCACTCGTCCCCGAGCCAGGGGACACTGTAGGGACATGAGAGAGCCCATAGCCCGATCCATGGGCTGCGGGACCGCTCGTTACAGTACCCCCCCTTAGGCCTCCCCCTCCTCCTTGATTGGAGACATTTCAGTACCAGGTCACGGTCCAAAATGTTCTCCGCAAGCTCCCAAGATCTCTCCTCCGGACCAAATCCCTTCCAGGATTTCCTTCACAGCGAACACATTGGAGGCAGGTGAAGGGGGGACGACTTTTCGAGAGAAGCGGTTCAGCACCAAGAGCTTCAGCAGGGAGACATGGAAGGAATTCAGGATACGCATGGTTGGTTGAAGCCAGAGCATATAGGCCACTGGGTTAATACGCTCCAAGACCTCGAATGGCCCCAGGAACCGAGGACCTAGCTTGTAGCTGGGTATCTTAAACTGGATGTATTTGGCAGACAGCCACACCTTGTCACCCGGAGCAAAGGTCGGCGCCAGTCTTCTCTTCTTGTCCGCCCGGTTCTTCATGCGGGCTGCTGCTCGCTGTAGGGACTGACGAGTATGTTCCCAGATAGTTGTCATATCTAGGGACCCCACTGCGGGAACCTCGGAGGATGAGGCCAAAGGGAGTGGTGGGCGGGGATGCTGTCCGTAGACCACATAGAAGGGGGAAGCACCGGCAGATTCTGAATCCAAGGAGTTGTATGAGAGCTCCGCCCAGGGCAGTAAGCTGGACCAATCATCCTGACAGGCCAAGACAAAGTGGCATAAATAACTGCCGAGGTAAAGTCCAATTTCACTTGTAGCCGGTAGCAGAGTGCTCGCCAGAACCTGGAGACATACTGGACCTCCTGGTTCGAGACGATGTGTTGTGGCAGTCTGTGCAGGCGGAAAAGGTGCTCAAAGAAGAGGGTGGCGAGACGAGGAGCAGATGGTAGTCCGGGCAACGGAACAAAGAGCGAAATTTTTGAAAAGCGATCCGTGACCACTCAAATACTAGTATTCCCGGGAAAGGGGGGGGGGGGTTCATGATAAAGCCCATTCCCCAATTTTCCCATGGGAACGGGAGTAGGAAAGGGGTTGCAGAAAACCAATGGGACTGGGGCGGGAGTCTTTTTGGGGGGCCAGTGGTGCAGGCTTCACAAATTCTCTTGTGTCCTTGGAAAGGTCTGCCCAAAAGTCAGATAGTTTCCCCCTTGCCCGGAAAAATTTTCGGGAGGCGCATGGGGCCACGGGCCCAAACTTCTGGGGGTATAATGTGCGTGGCCCAGATTCCTCCCAATGACGTCCGATGCGCGGGAGAGATTTTCCTCTCTGGGGGGCAATGAATCCAATAAAACCCGAGAGAAAGGGGACCCCCGGGGCTTGACGGGGGTTAAGGCCTGAGCGGGAGGTACTGGAGGTTCTTGGGGTCATCAAATGGATGACGTGCACCCCCAAGGATGACGCCTTTCCCTCCAAGGCCATTTTGGGGAAAGCACTCCCGTCCCCGAGGGCATAATTCTTCTCGGCGGGGTGAAAAGGTTTTGGAGAAAAACCCCAAAAGTGAGTGTTTTCCCCTTAGGCCCCTTTTTAGTGAGGCTCCCCCTGCACCCTAGAAAGAAGCATCCCCTCCAACGCAAAAGGTTCTCGGAATCCGTGAGAAAGGATGGGAGCAGGGGGAAGGTGTCTTTAACCGAAAAACTCTCTCCGAAACCCGGGCCCCAACATTGGTTTTGGCCTTCTTTTTAGTCGGGGCCACAAGGGGAGCCACCAAGGTAAAAAGTGGGAATTTAAATTTGCCGAATATTTGGCGAATCCAGAAAGCGTTGAAGGGCTCAAAGTCCGACTGGTCCGCCACTGCAAAACACCGCAATTTGGTAGGGCCATTTGAAACCCCCCTTGTCGGAGACAATACCAAGGAAAAGGCAAACTGGCCCAAAGTGGAACAAACATTTGTGCAGCTTAGCTTTACAGGTGATTGTTGCGCAGAATCGCAACACTTGGCGCCTGAAAAAGTTTGTCGGTTTGTGGGGGGGGGAGAGAAGATCATGATATGTTGGGTAAAAATGACACAATGTAAAGAAGACCCCTGAAGTATCATTGATGACTCCTAAAAAGACTGCAAGCGTTACAAAAACAAACGGCTTACTAGGTATCAAAGTGCCCACCCCGGGTGTTGAAGGCCGTCTTCCACTCACCCCCTTTTTTCGAATCCTATGGGTTGTAAGCCCCGCGCAGGCCACTTTAAAACCTTCTCCCCGGAGCCGGTCAAAGATTCGAGATCAAGGAAGGATCCGGTTCTTTACGTAATTTTTTTGAGCCCCCAGTGTCGATGCAAGGGACGCGGGAAAAACCCTCCTTCTTCTGCACGAAAAAAAACCAGCCCGGGCCCCGGTGAGGAGGTTTTTGCGAATGAAGCCCTTCTGCAATTTTCCCCCGGATGTAGGCCGACTGGCCGGGTTGGGCACAGAAGAGGGAAAACCCTGCCCTGGGGGGACTAGCCCCCAGGCAGGAGATAAAGGGACTCATAAGGGCGATGGGGGCGCAAGGACTCAGCCGCTTCTGGGGAAACACATCCAAAAATTTCCCCTGGTATTCCGAGGGCAGACCTGGCAATGGCTCCAAAGGGAGTGGGGCGAAGGGTGGGGCGCAACGGGCAGGGCACCCCGCAAGTTTCTGACAGCCCGGGCCCCAACGAAGGCTTCACCCCGTTCTACAGTCCATTTGTAGGAGTGACTTTGCAGCCCGGAAGCCCAGAAGAATCGCTGGGGAAGAAGAGGCAGCACTAGAACGAGATCCCTCCTTTGCAGGGTTTTACCGATTCGGTCCGGGTTTTGGGGGAAATTTCGTTAAGACTCCCTGCTGCCCGAGGAATCACCAGGGGCCTCCAGGCGAACCCCCCCGGGGGGCGGTACCGGAAAACCAGAGAGGAGTGAATAAATTTCCCCGGCTGATCAAGAACCCAAAAAAGGCGGGAACCTGAACCACTAATCCCGAATGGGGGAGAATGACTGGAAACGTTAATCATGGAGGGGAGGAATTTTCCCCCAGGACCCTCTCCCATGCCCCCCTAGGTCGAGCATTTCCCGGATTGGGGACATAGGGGACAGTTCCGACGGTAAGATTCGGGCTGCACAGAAGAGGATAGATTTTAAAAGTCAGGACGAAAAAGTTCTTGCTCCGCCAAATGGGCTCTGTCACCTGATGGGCTTCTCGGAGGGATGGCTGTGGAAGCGGCAGGGAGGGGCCCCTGGAAGACAGGGGCCAACGAGGAAAGGCGGGGCCAAACCAACTCACGCTCTTGACGGGTCTCCTCCCGGCCTCGGTGAAGGTAAATCTTAAATTTGGGGGGGGCCCAAAATTAATCAGATCACTCATGGGGGAAGGAAAATTCTTGCAGCCAGACAACCTTAACCCCGATGGGAAAAACCCTTTTTAAAAGTAGCGCAAAGGGGCGTCGTTCCAAGACAGCTCCCAAGCCAGGGGCGGAAAATGGGCCGCGAGTCACCAACAAGGCCGCCTTGGAGAGATTCGGACGCGGTTTTGCTGAAACCCCCACGTGCGGGTTCCCCAAACATGCTGCAAAAAATTTCCCCCCAAAAATGCCCCAGATTCACTGTCACCGGGGCGGTCCCATCCCCCAAAAGGCGTCCCCAAACTACGCCTTCCCAGAAAGCAAGCTGACCACAAATGCCACCCCTTGGAACGCTTGGTCGGAAAATTTGGTTTTGGCCATTAGCCAGTGCATGGGCACTGTGTAATGAAACCCCGACACAGCTTTGATTCCCCCAGAAAATTGTCGGCAACGGTATCGGGTTGGGGCCCCCAGTTCGGGCGGAACACTGACGGGGGCATAGACACAGTGGCGTGGGTGCTGCTGTTAAAACCAAGAACTGCTGCAGCATGGGTCAGCTGGTTTATTGCTGGCTTGTTTGTGCAATCTGCTGCGATGCTGGGGAAACTATTGCTGCGAGATCCGCACGCCGGGCGTGGTACCTGGCAGGGATCCATGGCTGGATCTTATTGTCACAGAAAGGGATGGGTCCTCGGAAACCCCCAACAAGCGGTTGGTGTAAGCCCCCCAAAGGGGCGGAGTTAAAAATAGGGTCCGGGTTTTTACCAACCCGCCGCAAAGGGATGATTACTGCGGCGGGGGTCTAACCCCGTCCCCTACCCCTGACTTGACTTGCTTTGCGGGGGGCAGCCGAGGGTTTTGGTGGTTTTCAAAATCTAAAGGCAAGCTGGTAGTCGGGAACAAAGGGGGGTAAAGTCCGGACAGGCGGGGATAGGTTCGTGCTCGTGGGACTAGGCTTTAAAAAATTCGGTACACGGTAATCAGGGCAAGACTAAATAGACGCTTTTTCTTAGCAACACACTAAAGATCCAGCGGGGGACGGGTGGAGGCGTCACAAATATATGGCCAGCAATCAACCCAAAAACCGGCGCGTTTGGGCCCTTTAAATTTTTAAAGAAAAATGGCGCCGCGCCCCCAAGGACCGAGGACGTGCATGCCGCCCAAAGGAGACCCGGGGGAAGCAGGAGCGGGCCGGGAAGTGAATCGGGGGCGGGGGGAAAGAGTGTGCGCCACTCTCCCCGAGCCAAGGGACACGTAGGGAAAACGAGAGCGCCCCCAGCCCCATCCATGGGGGCGGGGCCCCTCGTTGCAGGTACAAAAAAATTTTACCCAATCTAAAAATCAGATAACATATCATTTGTATTGAAGAGTGAACACCGTTGAAACAAAATGGTGCAAGTGCATTCCATTTCAATTAGACTTTTTTCCCAGTACATTGTATGGTAGTGTCAATGGCACCATTTAAAAGCACATCTTGTCTGGGCAAAACCAAGCCATCATATGTCTATGTATGGAAAATAAAAAAAGTTATGGCTCCTGGAAGACAGGGAGGAAAAGCCAAAAAATTATGATGAACTGCCAGGAAGGAGTTAAAGCATGCGGTTTATTTTATCTCATATCCAAAATATAAGGTTTGTTGATAATTTAAGGATGGTGGACTCAGAGAAGACCTACACAGAAGATATACTGCTATACTGTGAGGATATTATTAGGTTCAGTGGCCAAAGTGAAACCTGCATAATTTTTTTTCAAATCTAGATATATTTAACATAAAAAACAGGATTCGAACAATAGGTCATTTTATAATTATACATTCCCTTTGAAGGATGTGCCATAAATGTCTGATAGGTTTGGGTCTCACCTCTTGTCCATGAGACTTCTAAGTGCAGTAAATTACTGTCACGAGTTGTGCCGCAGCCCCCATGCCAGACCGCGGGCACGCTCGTATCCCCACTGCCCAGCACACATGGTGCTCACCTCTTCATGCTCCTGCGCATCCCTGCTCCCTAAGAGATGCGCACGCTGTCTCTATGAAACTTGAAGGACCAGCACACTGGTGATTGGATAATAACTGGGTACTGACCCTATCTCTTGTCTCCATACCCCTTGTACTCTGCCAGATCCCTGTTGTTTTTTGGTGTGTAATTGGAGAAAGTGCACTATACATATTTTTTTACATATGGAAATGGTGGCACATCAGTTTCCCTCTGAGCGAGCCAAAGTGGTGTTTATCATGAGTCTCCTGTTCAGTGAAGCCTGGGACACCCCCCTCTGGGACTGAGGGAAACCAGTGACAGCCAATCTCCAAGCATTCGTGAATGTGTGTCTTCTGCTGTGCCTTCTCTGCTCTGTCTATGACAAGGTGATTCCACAGTCAGGCAATACGTGATCCAATTCCGTACCCTCTCTTCCGAACTCTCATTGAATAATGAGGCCCTCGTAGCCATGTTCTGGAAAGACCTCGCTGGAAGGATTAAAAACTGGCTGGTCATGATCTCCCCTCTTCTCTGGATGAACTTATTTATTTAGCTACAAGAATAAACATCAGAGAGACACCAAGAGAAGCGCCAACAGTATGAAACTGTCCAGCCCGTGGAATCCCTCGACTCGCTCCAGTGTTCCAAAGATCTCCACTGCCTCCTCCCATGGGTTCTTCTGAAGAGCCGATGCAAGTGGATAGAGCCCACCTGTTCCCATCAACGCCAGCAGAATCTCTGCCTCTACTGTGGCAGTTCCAAGCATTTATGTGTGAATTGTCTGTTGTGTACAGGAAACTCCCACACCTAGGTTTCATGGGAGAGGTGTCCATAGGTGTGAACACTACCTCTCCACATCTGACCATACCGGTTCAACTTATTTCCTAGTCTGGTATCTTATTTTAGAACACAGCTTTCTTGGATTCTGGTTTAGTTGGAAATTTAATTGACACTTCTCTGATTTCCAAGTATCATCTCTCCGTGGTCCATCTCGGTAAGCCTTTGTTTATCTTGTAAATTAACAGAGAGTACATGAGAGACTCCATTCAGTTTCGTACTGAACTCTGACACTTCAAGTGGGCTGATTACATAAAGAGAATATGATATTCCATGTGTGCCTTGACACTTCTCTGCAGTTCTTTTGGGACTTCCATGACTACAACACCACGCCCCTTTGCTCAACTGGCAAACGGGTGAGGTAACACATAGGGGACAAGACTGTTATTCCCGCTGTCGCTTGGCACTTCGGCTGGTGCATGCCAATTCGCCACTGACACTTTCCACTACACTTCCTGGTTTTCCATAGCCATACCAGGAATTTGCTGACGTCTTCTTTGAGGAGCAAGCAGAGACCTTCCACCTCATTGAGCCTTTGACTGTCCTATTGACCTCCTGCCTGGCACAACACTTCCTCGGGGAAGGGTCTACCCATTGTCAGTCCCAAGACCCATATCGGCCTATATTACAGAAAATCTACAGAAAGGCTTCTCCCCCAAGCTGAATTTTATTCTTCATCATCTATGGTTAACACCCTCGCCCACCTCTCCCACTGTCTCCTTTCTCGGATGTCCTTGTGGTGGAAGCCCAAATCCATGGCATTACTGCTATCTGGCTAGAAACCCGGCAGTTCCTGCAACAAGCAGCTTTAGCCACTAAGACTCAAGCAGACAAGAAACGTAGACCCCCTCCTCCCCCTCCTCTCTTTCTTCTTTCCTGATGAAAAGGTCTGGTTATCCGCAAAATATGTCTGCTTGAAGATCCTTAGCTGGGTCTTTGGTTCCTGGGTCCCTTCCAGGCCATTCATCGCATCAACTCGGTGGCCTACGAGCTCCAACTTCCTCCATATATGCACATCCCGAACTCCTTCCATTTCTCGCTACTCAAGTCGCTGGTTTTCAACTGTGTCTCCTGAAGGACCGTGTCTTCGTCTCCTGAGGCCATTGCTGATGACATCTTTGAAGTAAAAGAAATCCTGGCTGAGAAGATAATTAGGGGAAAGCGGTACTATCTAGTCATCTCGAAGGAATTCTGGCCTGAGGAGAGGTCCTGGGAACTGGAGGTCAATACTCTAACTTCAGATCTTGTTTCTAAATTCCACCCGGTCAGAAAGAGGGGGAGGCCTAATGGGGAGGGGGGGTGTTTCTGTCACGAGTTGCGCTTGTGTCCCCACTGCCCAGCACACACGGTACTAACCTCTCCAGGCTCCTGCTCTGCTTCGGTCCTCTGCTCTTTGCCGGCGTGCATCCCCTTTTCTGCCTGCCGATTCTGTACACTCACCCCGGCTGCCACCAGAAGCAAGTTGCATCAGGGGTAGTGTCCTGGGAGTCTCCAGCTGCACAAATCCAACCGGCCTTGCAACAGGCTCTGACGAAGACTGGATTGCTCCTTAGACTCCGTTCCTTGATGTGGCTTATACTACCGCTTGTGGTGGTTCAGTGAATCCATTCTATAACTGTAACAAATAAACTGCTTGTTGGTACTTTGAACTTCCATAGAAAAGAATAAAGAGTGTATAAGCACAGTCGCAGTAAATGGGGAGATGGCATTTTTACTTTCACAGATTATCTTTGCTTTTTATTTAAAAATCCAAGTCACATGAATCTATATATCACAGTGGGTGCTGGCTATACAAATGACATCTATCTTCAGTGGCTGAGATTGGAGATAGCTTTAATTCACCTCCATTACTTTGTTGCCCTCCCCGAGATGTGATTGCAAGGTGCTAGTTGGAAGTACCACCTTCCATCTTAGTACTCCTATACACTTTGCCAGAGGAAGTGTAGAACTGAATAAATCACAATACATTTGTCATGCTGTGCACTGTGGTCCGGGCTTCTGGCCACAGATGCAACTGCTCCCAGTGCTCACTTCGCTATGCGTATACTCATCCGGCCCCGTCCTGCTTCCTCCTAGATCGGCGCACTGCTGTGTCTTCTCCTGCCTCTCCTTGCACTTTCCGGGCCAGCCAATAGGTGCGCACGAGAAGAGCTCCAGGATTTAAAGGGCCAGTGCACTGTAGGTATTCTCTTTCCACCTATGGCATTCGGACACAACATTATAGGGATTCCTCTTCCTGCCGTCTACGCCCAGTTGTTGGTGTCCATTCACTAGTGACGTCCTTGTGCGCTCTCTAGCGAATTCCTTGATATTTCTGTCTGCGTTTCTGGTCCTGTCTTCGTCCATCGTGCTGACCTTCACCTGCCATGCACTGTTCCTCCCTAGCCTGTTCATCCTTGCTTCAGGTCCACGTTCCGGCCGGCTCTGTGTCCACACCCCCTGCTTAGGCTGTCACCACTAGGTCCTGCGTCAGGGGTACTGACCTGGGGGATTCCCTGAGGCAAAGTCCGTACTGCTGTGCGGTGGGCTCTGGCAAAGACTACGGGCTCCTCAGACTCTGCTTCCTGGCATAGGTCACACCAACTCTACGTGGTGACCAGAGGATCCACCTTCCATTCATAGAGTCCCTCATAACAACATTGCAATACAAATGGTCACATGTTACAGTCCACTAGTGATGGAAGAAACAAGTCTAAAAAAGTTTTATAAAAATATAAAATTAAACACCCAATTTTCCACAATTTATCTTGTAAAAAATCAACAAAAAGTATAGGTCATCTTGCCAAAAAGTTATAGGTGTTGACACTTGGCACATTTTTAAAATGTTTTTTTAATTTGTAAAACATAACACAAACTATATAAATTTGGTGTCACTGTCATATAACTCACCAGCAGAATGAAGTTTACATGTTTACCCACACAAAAATTCCTTCCAGTGTCAATTGGGTTGCCTGTGGCCCATTAGTAGAGATGATTCTTGGGGCCCACTAGTGGGGATGATTTTTGCGCCCATCGCACCAAGCTAGTGCACATGACTCTTGCCTTTTTGCCTCTCTTGTTCTGTCTTTCTCTCTAAAAGAAGCCGCAGGCCTTCCATGCCTAAGGGCTCACCATGTCCAGGGACCCTCCAGGAGTTTTCCTTACTGTCAAGTGGGCCAGTCCAAGCCTAAATTCTCACTAATAATGTACAGCAAAACACAACAAATAGAGCTGTGTTTAAGTGTAGGTTACCATGTTTACCACACAGTTAATGCAAAAAAAAAATCCAAATGGTAGAATTCTTTTTCAATCTACCCCAGAAATAATTGCAATCCTGCTACATAGCCGGTGGGTATTGGCTGCTAATTGCAGCTAACACCTGACACTAACAGTGCGGAACGGAATTGAACAAGACCGCGGCATCTAAATGAATGAAAAATGATGCCGCACACCATTCCTCACTCTGATCAGGGCCCCTGTTTCAAGATCGTGGGGCCCTGATCATTTTACATGGCAGCTGGAAGCCTGGTAAGTCTTACATCGCTGCCATGTTTTCTGTTTTACTACTTCCTGCCCAAGACACGAAGTAGTAAAACCACCAAATTTGTACACCCTATTGCATTGTATACAATGCAATAGGCTGTATAAATGATTGCTTCACTACTAGGGGGACTCAAAGTTAAAATTAAAAAAAAAATGTTTTAAAGTATTAAAAAAAATTAAAAGTTCAAATCACCCCCCTTTGCCATTTTACAAGTAATAAAAAATTAAATAATAAAAAAGTTACATATAAATAGTATGGCCATGTCTGAAAAAAATCTGATGTATTAAAATATAACATCATTTATCCTGTACACTGAACACTGTGGAAGAAAATAATTCCAAATGTCAAAAATTGTGAGGTTTTTTGTCATTTCACGTTCCCTAAAAATTGGAATAATAGTGATAAAAAAAATTGCATGTATTCTAATCTGGTACCAATAAAGAGTCTACTTCAGCCCGTAAAAAATGCCCCCTCACTCAAGTCTGTAGGTAGAAGTGCGGCAAAAATGTGAAAAATAGAAAATGTTTGGATTTTTTATGGTACCAAAACTGTTCATGTTTGGTATTGCCGGATTTGAATCTACATGCAGAATACAGACAACACATCAGTTGTACTGAAGATTAAACTCCATAAAAACAAAACACCTACAAACATGGCACAAGTGTGTTTTTTTCACATTTTGCCCCACTTAGAATGTTTTTGAGGTTTCCCAGTATATTCTATGGTATGGTGAATGACACGAGAGATGAGCGAATCAATTGTAATGAAATGGAATTCATTTAGAATTTCAGGAAAAATTTTATTCTGAACGAAGCCGAATTTCCTGGCGATTCATGGTAGCAAATCTAAAATGGCCGCAAGCATGTGGCATGACATGGGGCAAAGAGAAACCCTAATGGTGAGGAAGAAGATGAAACACCCCTTCAATGTCCGCATGTAGCTGACAGGCAGCTGATCAGAAGCCAGGCAAGCATTTCGTGTGATGTCACAGTCCTATAAAATAGGGCTGCCTACTTCCTGCAAAATCCGCGAAAAGAGTGGAGAGACTGTTGGCAGTAATTTTGCATCGAGGTCACTGATTATTTTGCCCTTCCTTTAATCTGTCAGTGTCCGCTTTCAATCGGTCAATAATCCATCAGTATTGCTAAAACCAAAAAGAAACAGGAATTGATCCAAAAAAGTGATAATAAGTAAATGGAATATTTGCATGCCTTCTGTGTTTTGTATCTCCTGCTTTTGGCTACCTAATCATCAGACAATCCTGATACAAACAAAGGACCATGTCATACTGACCTTACGGCTTCTCCAAAAACACAATCGGTTGTGTTTGTCCTTTTCATTCCTTCTGACAGATTAAAAGAAGGAGAAAACCAGACATAGTGGCAATGTCATAGAGTGGTAGAGGGTGGAAACAGCATTAGGAAACCAGAGGGTGGTCGAGTGAGAGAGTGTGGTTAGTTGACAGCAGAATGAGTAGTTTACAGAGTGGCACAAAGACAGATTGTGGAGGTGGCAAAAGCATGAGTAGGCCACAGATGGCACAATTACACCATGTGGAGGTGGCGGCAGCAACAGCATCAGGCCGGAGAGTGGCACAATGACTTAATTTTGAGGTGGTGGCAACTATGTGACATAATGAGGAGGTGGCAGCAGTAGCATCAAGTCACAGAGTGACATGAGGAAATAGCCTGGAGGTGACAGCAGCAGCAGCATGAGGAGACCTGAGTGGTGAGGTGGCAGCAGCATCAGAAGGCTATATAATGGCCTAGTGAAGAGTGGGAAGGTGGGTGGCAATACCAGTCCCTGGTAAAGATGATGGGGGGTAGAAGGAGCAGCTTGCGGCAGATGTGTGGCATCAGGCAGGTGGCAGCATCAGAAAAGTAGCTGAGGCAGGTATCCAGACTCATTTGTCAAAGTTTGGGTGAGGCGGCATGGCTGATCTAATCTGATGCATCAGGCATTAGTGTGTGGAAATCCTGGCTGATCCATGCCTGATTCATCTTGACAAAGGTGAGTCTCTCCACATTTCGGGTGGACAAGCGAGTTCTCCTTGAGGTATGGCCCCCACTGCACAGACTCTCAACCTCTCCACCACAGCTCGGAACAAGCCATCAGTTCTCTGAATGGAGCAGAGTCCACTACTTGAAAAGGGAGGGACTGCAGTACCACCAACTTGGACAGTGGCACGGTCAGCTTCTGCGCCGTAGGATGGCTGGATGCATACTCCTGTTTCTTGGCAATCGCTTCGGTAAACAACTGCTGTCACGATGAGTGGCAAGGCCCAGGAGTATCTAGACTGGTAGATGATGGGAAAGACAGACCGCTCCCTTCGGCAGAGGTGGTGAAGCCTTGACTGCCTGAAATGGGATGCTTGCCACTGGATGCTGCTGCTGTTGCTGCGGCAGGATGGACCACCACATCTGAGACACGTTTCTCCCAGGCCACTGGATGGTGACGCCGCATATGTTGACGCAGGGTCGTGCTGCCAACATTAGGTACCTGGCCACGCTTCACTTTCTGCTCACAGATTCTACATATTGTTACGGATGTGGTAGTGGATCCTCTGGACCACCGCAAGCGATGGTATAAGCCACGCCAGGGAGCGGAGTCTAAGTAGGTCCGGTTTTCACCAGAGCCCGCCGCAAAGCGGGATGGACTTGCTGCGGCGGATTACTACCAGGTCGCTTCCCCTGACGTGACTTGCTTGCGTTGGCAGCCGAGGTGTTATGCGGTAAAAAATCGTGAAGCAGGCTCGTAGTCGGGGACAGGCAGAAGGTCTGGACAGGCGGCAATGGTTCGTGGTCGTGGGACGGAGGCAGAAGGTACGGTACACAGTAAACGGAACAAGACACTTTAGGACCGCTTCCTCTTTAGGCACAAGGCACTATCGATTCGGCAAAGGTGCTGGGGAAGAGGCAGGTCTTAAATAGGGTCCGTGCCCGGTGAGACCAATCACCGGCGCACTGTCCCTTTAAATTTCCCGGCAGTGCGGCGCGCGTGCACCCGGCCGGCAGCAGGGGCGCGTGCCGGGACGGGAACAGGAGAGTGGATGGTTAAGTGATCCCCAGGCGTGCCGGGGTGTCCGCGGCCCGAGCGTCGGGCTGCGGCACTGGCCGCAGCAGGAGGTGCTGCGGCACCGGCCGCAGCAGGAGGTGCTGCGGCGTTGCGGGTGTGCCTGCGACCCGACACCTGTAACACATATACCCATGTCTTTCAAATTTGTGTCACCTTATAAGCGAAAAAAGTAACTCTTTGGCACAGAGAACAATATCCCAAAATAATAATCTGCTTGTAATGGAGATGTGTGTATGTGCAAAATATACACACTGTATTTCAAAAATTGTTCACCACAATAATTGAACAAAGTAACTCTTTGTAGCTCTACATGTATCAGCGTTTAACAGAACAGGTTCTGTCATAATCTTTGGAATTATCTGATAATAGTGTAAAAGGAGTGCCCCCTTTGACGCTTTAGTGGGATCTTCGCCCTTAGCTTGGCTCTTTCTAGCTGGCACTGATATTACCCTATCAGGCTGCATTCCCACTTCAATTATTTGACTAATTTGAAGTGTGAAGCGATTTAAAGAGCGCTGCCTGTCATCTACGTGTCATACTAAATCACAGCATTGTTTCAATACCAAACCACGCTCCCTATGCATATTTTAACATGGCACAATGTTCTACAACACTATACAGGCTCTGTGCAGCCAGGAAATAGCTGTTTTTTAACGTGATTTGTCGCAATAATTTCAA